>JABUQX010072449.1:15000-22324 GCA_015478945.1 Trachelipus rathkii
AGACCTCATCATCATTGCTTTAACACACTTTCAACCATGCCTCTTTTTTACTTTAACCCTTGCATCACCTCTGTCATCTCCACCAATTCACTGAGATTCTTACTTCCTAATTTAGCACATTCACATACTTCTCTTAGCACTACTAACAAAAGCTTCCTTTCATTTGTGCCCAAATTGTTCAGTTTTCATCCTTGTTCACTCAACTGATTTATATTGCAAGCCGTCTTTAAAGAATTTTCCTTATTTACCTTTTCACTTAACTTCCCACTCTTAATTCTTCCAAGGTTACGGTGGATTAGCTTCCTACCTTTCGGGGTGTAATATTTCTGATGTTATTCGGAAGGGAAGAGCGGGTTATTATCAATGCAGCCGAGCTTCCAGAGCACTGCAGATCCTCGGAGAACTTTCCCTTTCCTGGTCGTCTGCTTCAGTGTTCCTTTGACACTCCACTAGCTGCTTCCACTGTGAATCACAACCAACAAAAGCTCACAACTGGGACCTGAATAACACAAAAATTAATAGATTATGAAGGTTCCCCCTTCTTTGAGAGCTTTAGTGTTACTTTTATTCTTATTTGTTTTTATTCTTTTTGTCTTTTTTTTAACATTTAATGATGATATTTAGTAGAAAAAATGGTGAAATAGTGAAAAATAGTGAACTGTGTGTAAGAATAAATGGAGTTGAAAGTGATTGGTTTAATATTAAAAGCAGAGTGAGGCAGACATGTGTTATGTCTCCTTGGTTATTCAATTTGTATATGGATGAGGTTATGAAAGATTTAGAGATGGGGGTGGCAGGAAATGGTGTTAGAATGATGGAGAGTGGAGGTGTGCCCTACCTATTATATGCGGATGATTTGTTTTTGTGTGGGCAAATCTGAAGAGAATTTGAGAGGCATGGAGTAGAGGATTTTAGCAGGGTGTGTAAGAGGAGGGGTTTGAAAGTAACGTAGATAAGAGTAAGGTTATGGTTGTGAGTGAGGAAATCCTCGGTGTGAAGTTATGTTGGATGGTGAACATCTGGAACAAGTATCTGAGTTTAATATTTAGGGAATATTTGGACGAAAAAGGGAAAGGATGATGCAGATTGCAGTAAACAAAATCTTACAACTGAAACCTGAATAACACATAATTTAAGTGTGTTACTTTTATTCTTATTTATTTTTATTCTCTTTGTTTTTATTTTTACATTTAATGAGGATATCTAGTAAAATAAAATTTACTTGCTAATGGAATTCTATTAGATTTTGTCATTATTATTTTGTCATTTTTTAAGAAGTTACTTAAATTAGAATCCAATTTTAAGTTATTAAGCAATCTCTTTAGTTTAGAAAAAACAAAAACAAGTTTATCTACTTAATACAAAACACTTTTTTGTTCCTACCCTATTTTTTGGGCCCTTCTTTTTCTCACTGTGCCTTCTTCTTGTTTGTTTTCATTTTTGTTCTTTTATGGCTTTCTTTTCATCTAGGCTTTTGTTATTCTTTTTATCATTTCTTTCTTGTATTTACCTTGCTACTTTGTGGGTTTATTTAATCAGCTGCAGAAGGGAGAGAGAGAAAAGGAGAATATATATATATATATATAATATAGTATATATAATATTATATATATATATATATATATATATATATTATATATTATATATATATATATATATATATATATATATATATATATATATATATTTATATATTACATATATATATATCATATACTATAAATATATTATATATATACTATATATATATATATATATATATATATTAATATATATATATAGATATATATATATATAATATATATATATATATAATATATATATATAGTATAAATAATATATATATATATTATATATATATATATCAATATTAGGGAGTGTGATTAGTGAAAAAAGCCGAAACGCGAATATACCGAATATCTCGCGCTAAAGTTATTCGGCCGGGGAATACCGAATAATTCGGTCCGAATAGTCACTTCGCTATTCGGCCGAATAGTTATTTCAAAGTTAGGTCATCCATTTAGGGAAAAATGAAGAAAACTTACACTGGTCAAAAAAAAAAAAAAAACAATTTTTCTTGGATGGACTTTTGCAGCAGATATATTAGTAATTCGGAGGGGCTTGATTCCCATTAGATATTCTCGGTTTGCTTCTCACATCCGTTTTCGTGCAAATCATGCGATCCCTATTTTTGGGCATTATTCCCTAGGAATGACAAAAATTCAAGTGCGCACTACGTAGGCTGTATAGACGGTTACCTTCCGCCATTATATCGTACCCAGAGCAGCAAGTTTACTGCGGTTGATATTCGGGAAGCATGTGGAAACTTTAGTACGTCTACATGTCTGGATGCCAATGACACCTGGATGATGTCTTATCATCCATCTGAAATACAGTCGGATGGTCCGTCATTGTTCACCAGGGTGAACTGAACGATCTTGTATGAGAGTTGTATTTGGCGAAGTTGTCCTGAGCTGTTGGCTTCGAGGTTGCATGAAAAATGACTACTGGACCATGGCACAAGAGTAACATTTTATCGTAACAGAGAAGCAGAGCTGCGGAGGCTCTTCCAGTCAGATGGTACCCTTGTGTATTGCAGTGAAGTTGCAGGCCTACTAATCGCTATGGGACTCCAGCATACGATGCAAGCGAGTGGCGACTGTTATGACACTTCCAAGAGCCAGTTTAAGTGATGCTGTTGTTACACCACGGCAACGGGGTATGACTTTCGGTTCCAAGTAGGGTACTCGGTACCGGATGAGAGAAGGAGTTATGCAAGAGAATCAAGACAGTTGAGAGGCTACAATATCAGGTACAAGGATGGTAAATATGCGTGTCGACCTCAAAATGGAAAACATTTTGCTCGGTCAGCAAACAGGTTTCACCAAATATACCTGCTTCATGTGCTATTGGGACAGCCGGGCGGCGCAAGGATCACTGACCAAACGAGAATGGCCACTGAGGAAACCTTGACCGCAGGATGACAGGAACATCGCAGACAATCGTGAACCTACTTGACAGAGAGAAACAAACATCATCATTACATCCGACTACACATAGAAACTTGGTTTGATGAAACAATTTGTGAAGGCCGTGGACCATGATGGTGAATGCTTCCGCTATAGTAGTCGCAACGTTTCCTGGTACTGAAGTGACGAGAAGAAAGAAGCTGGTATTTGATGGCCCACAAATAGGACACTCCTCCGTGATACTGCCTTGTGCTACAAACAATGCACTGTGTTAGAGGACACAGAGCGGTGGAATGCTTGTTCAGATGTGCAGCACAGAAATTTATCTGGGAACAGGAAAAGTCGAGAACCACTAACATTGTACAGGAAATGCTAGACAGTTTTCCTTCTCATGGATGTAGAATGAGTATATAAGTTCGCACTTACGTTACATTCCCACACTAGCACAATCTCGGATACAACCTAGGCATGGTTAGTGAATGAGCAGGTGCACGCTTCCATCAAAGATCTAATAAAGCTTCATGGAAGGACGTTACCAGAGCAAGTGGGATATCAATTATGATGGCCGAGTATTGTTGGAGCTTGATGAGGGATATTCCAAACGCTATGCACAAGTTTTAAAAAAAAAAAATTTTCGGGGGTTATCTTTTAACCGGGGAAAGGGAAGGGGGGGGGAGAAAGAAAAAAGGTTAACTTTTTTTGTTTAAACCCCGATTCGTAGGTAATGCTTTTACATTAACGAAACTCCTTCCTTCTATTACACATTGTTGTCCATTATTACTCTTTATTCATAGTGTATTTTATATGTATTAACATATATCTATCAAAGACATGTATCCATATCATTGCGATTTGTTTCTCTCCCTTCATATATCCAAATATAATATATATATATATTATATATATATATATTTATATATCATATATAATTAATATAATATATAATATATATATTATAACTTATATCATATAGATATATCTATACTAACAACTACCCCTACCACACTATACACTAATATATAATATACTATTATATATATATCATATATTAATCTATATATCCCAATAATTGTGATAGACCCTCTTGAAAACGGTAAAAATCATAAAATTTTACCAAATCCTGTGTCTACACACATATCTCAACAAGATGCGACTTGAACTATGCAAAGAACAGATTACGATTTTTTGAAATCAGCACATCAATAATCAATTTCGAAACCCCGTCCAAGAACCCCGTCCAAGAAATTTTTCAAGGTTTTTTTTTTTTTAACCCCACGGTTAGCTTTATATACAAAGCTAACTAAACACAAGAAAGTAAATAACTATTTCTTACCTATAGCAAACCTTTCACATATTAAAAATAATTAATGAAAATTGAAAAGTTTCGTAGTAAAAGATATTAAACTAAACTTCATTTGAATAATAAGCTCTAAGGTTAAAATGACAGAACATTAGCAGTCTCCATTTTCAGGGGATAAACTATTTCTTGTGGCATTCGATCAAATATTTTCCTCCTGTTCTAAATATTCCTTCACACATTCGACTGATGACGGTGGAGCTGAAAAGGGTATTTTCATTACTAGTTTTTTCAAATTTATACAAACTATTTCCAGTGTTTTCTCCCCAATTGAACGGGAATATCATTGTCATTCACCTGCTGTCAAGTAGGCAGAACCTTAATATATTTGTTTATTCGTGATGTGATTTCGTAGTAGCCTTTATACTCGATGTACAATGAATCACATCGTCAGAAGAATGGACTTTCTTTTTTCTTCACTCTCACTTTCTTCTCTGTATGACGATTTTGAGGCCACAATTTCTTTAAAACAATCCATTAAAGAAGTGAAAATGGAAACCTTTCAGCTTCATCTTTCCCGCCACTCACGGTAAAAGACATTCGTCGGCAGAAAGACGCAGGCAGCTCAATTTTCATGCCATTCTTTCTATGCCTCAAACGATTCACTATATTTTTTAGCTGACTTTCATCTGATTCATGTGGAAAAATTAGCTTGAAATCGCAGATCTAAGAAAGTAGCAACACACAAAGATTTTCACATAGAAACTTAGAAAGTCTTTTTTCTATTGATTTCTTAAGCTCTTCAACGAGTGAAATTATTCCACTGAAGCTTTTGCTTTTAATTGCCTATTTAAAAATAGAAGTTTATTGCTGAAATGGAACGCGCGGATCACTTTGGGCGACAGTGTACCTTCACGTTTAAATGCTGTTTTAGTGATTAAGTTGTCAATGGCTCAAGGTAAACTGGAAATAATTTTGCCACTGAAAATCAATCAACATTTTCTTGATGCATTACAGGCATGCGTATATGAGTAGGACGGGAACTTTTGTTACAAACACTCTTTTCAAAGGCCATATGCACTACAGTTGCTGTTCCAGAAAGCCCCTGTAGAAACGTCATTCGAATTAATTTATGCTCGTATTTGACATTAGCTTGCATCACTGTAAAGTTTCACAGACCTTTGCAGCTGGCCGGTGCTGCAATGGTTGAAAATAGGAGATATGCTTCTGCAAGTAGATAAAATATCTTTAGCAGACTTCTGACATAATATTGAATCGTGATTGCATAGTTGCAACATCGTGAATAAACATGAAATGATGCAAGCCAACATTTACAGCACTGAAGACCGATGAACAACAACCGCCGGGGCACCTCCATACATAACCAGACCTACCATGCACTACTATGGAAACGGCGGAGATACACACCATGATCCCCACGAGATAAGTATCGCAACAATGCACCAATTCTAATCTATCACAGGCACAGGTTAAATATTGAAAATGTCAAAGGCCCTTATAGGATCTGACAAATGACAAAGATTTTCGCCATATTGCCTACAAAATTTGGCTATATTTTTATTTTTTTTGGAAAATAAGTTTCTAAAATTTCCATTTTAAATTGAAATAACTTTCCCTTATGTTGACCGTAATTTATTGTTTATAAGCTCTCAATATTCGGCCGAATAGTCGCAAAAAAAGCCGAATACCGAAATTCTCGGCATTTTGGTCCGAACATAGCCGAAATCCCGAATATACGAATATTCGCCACATACCCTAATTATATATATTATCGCCGACGGGCCGTAAAAAGCTATAGTTATATATATATATATATATTATATATATATATATATTATATAGTTATACTCTAAGGTAAATACTAATATAACTTTACGTATAATATATTATATACTATATATCTTCAATTTTATTTATTTAGTTATTCATAATCACATCATTTCCCATCAGCGTAATCGGTGTTGCAAAGGCGTGTTGTTCGCGGTTTGGTTAAGTTTTTTAATTCTAGAACAACTCTAGCACCACCCATTCACGAAAAAGGAACTACAACGTATCGTGCATGGAAAGGGCGTTGTTGCAGTCTCCCCTTAGCACCAGGCCGAAGAGAACTTTAGAAATTTTCTTCATATGATTCGAACAACTACGACAAAAAACGCAGCTTCACTTTAGTTATTTAACTCACGAACTATTTTGAAATATCTTCTTTGCTGTATTTCTATGATCATGAACCTTTCATTTAAAAATGTGCCCAAAAGACATGATGATAGCCGAAGAAATTGTAGCTCCTCCAACTCTCGCACTTCATATATTAGAAAATAACTTTACATTTTTTAAATTCGTTGTTACAAAAAATCCAATGTTGTAGACAGTAGAATTTTTTTCTCTTTAGCGCGTACATTACTGTAACTTCGGAGCTCATGACGTATACTCTTCATGCAACACCATACATTTCTCTAAGAAACTTTTTAACAACTTCCTTCATATTTTCAATCTCTGTTACATTTAAATCAGAGTATCCTATCAAGATTTTCCTTCTGTTCAATATTCCTTCAGGGTCTTTCTCTTCCTTCTTGGTCTTCTCTTATTCCCTTCCCTTCTGTTTTTTATTGAAACGTCCTTACTCGATGACCGACGAATCGCGCACTGTCATGCTATATTATAGTATTCATCCCATATATATACTAGGCCTATATAAAATTTAATATTGGTAACTTACTATATATTAAAATATTACTATATATACTATATATATATTCTTATTAATATATTTAATATATATATATATAAATATAAGTATAAAATATATATTATATATATACTATATAGCTATATATATAATATTATATATATATATATATATCATATATATATCATATATCAGCCAGGCGTTTAGATTGTCCGTCATATGTATCTTGAAAACTATTAATGCTACAGTAAAACGGAATACATGCTGAATGCTGTCCCCAATTTAGTGCTGGAAAATGTAAAAAAAAAAAAAAAAAAAAAAAAAAAAATAATATATCTATCTTCTTCTTTC
>JABUQX010072450.1:12500-15000 GCA_015478945.1 Trachelipus rathkii
TAGATAAAAAAACTAGTGTGTGTGCGCGCGTGTGGGTGAGTGTGTGTATGTGTGTGCGCTCGGGGGGATCTGTGTGTGTGTGCGCTCGCGGGTTTCTGTGTGTGTGTTTTTTTAAAAAGTATTAAACGTAAATCTCTCTCTCTCTCTCTCTCTCTCTCTCTCCCTCTCTCTCTATTCTCTCTCTCTCTCTCTCTCTCTCTCTCTCTCTCTTATCTGAGAATGATGGCGAATTCCGGTTAAATAAAAAAAGAAGGTATATAGCACTATAATAGTATAAAAATAAGGGAGAAGAAAAAAAGAAAAACTATAAAAAAGCTGTAAAAAAACTATAAAGTTCTGTAATGAGTCTGTTCAAAATATGATACACAAAAACATAGGCCTAAGTGCAGTGTGAAATATTCTATTGTGAGCTTTATTAGAAAATAAGGCTATCATTATCACTCTCCATAAGTATATATATATATATATATATATATATATATATTATAATATATATTATATATATTATTACTAATAGTATATATATATATATATATATATATATTAATACTATATATATATATATATATATATATAATATATATATATATATATATTATATATATATATATGCGTCAGTGTTTATGTGTGTGGTGGTGACCAGTTCGATGTTTGTATATACATATATGTATAATTAACGTATAAATATAGAAATTTTGGTGGAAAGCAATTAAGCGTATCTTGTGTAAAATTATATATATATTCTTCCTTCTTAAAAGGTCTTTGTGACCCTTGGTGTGACCCTTTTCGAACCCGACGTGAGAATGGACCTGCCACGCGTCGCGGGAGAGAAGAAGCTTTAAGGAACCGGGACACTTAATTTAAAACACAAGAAACGAGGTATCTGAACCAATGCTGGTGTTTATTTAGAGAGTAAAGAATTTTTGTTCGTTCAGCATTAAATGATATTATGAGAATCTAATGTAGGGTTAACCAGAGCTCATTAAGTGGGGTTGATTATAAGGGGTTGTCCAAAGGGTGAAATGGGGCAAGCTCTTTACGATGATGTGAGGTGGGGGAGTTGACCTGAGCATATATATATAATATATATATTATATTATATATATATATATATAATACGTTTTTATATACATAAATAAAGTAATTATAAAAGTAATAAAATTATAAAAATGACATTTAATATTTTATATATGATATAAATTATAATATATATAAGTGGCAGAAAAAATGAAAGCCAATATTTAATAGACTTTATTTCTTATTATTTATTTCTTATGAAACTTCAGTTATAACTAGTTTAATGTGTTTAGAACATCAAATTAAAACATGATAATAGTCTTTGGCCTTTTCTTTCTTCATTCTAGAGCAGCGTTTCCCAACCGGGGTTCACATGGACCCCCAGAGGAGTCCACAGAAGCTTTGAATATTTAGAATTTTGCTAACCTACAAATAAATATTTAATTTAAAGGAATATTACATAGGAGTATAAAAAAAAAGTGGGGAATCCCTGTTCTAGAGCGTGTGTTCGAGATGACCTCTATTTAGCTCTGGGCATTTCTTGAGGCGTAGCACAAAGTTGGGCAAGACTTCCTTACAAACAGACCGAGGAATGGCTCTTATCTCCGCCATGATGGCTTCCTTGAGTACAGTGATAGTCCTAGGTCTCCCTGCCTGCACTCGGTCCTTGAGATAGCCCCAAAGGAATAAATCTGGGGGGGTTAAGGTCTGGGCTATGAGATGCCCACTCAAAATCAGTCTTGAAACTGGTCACACTCCCTCCAAAGTTCTCTTTCAGCCAATCTCGGGACAGGCTTCAGGACCGAGAGCTTCCTCCATCTTACTGGAACCAGAACTTTCTCATAAAGAGAGGCATTGATTTTTGTTCCGGGCTGGTCCAGTTTTTGCCCCAAACTGAAAATAGACGTAATATTCTTAATTTCCTAGCCAACTATGACCAAATGAGAAGCAAACCGGAGGCTTTTATGACGTCTAGAACATCGACGTCTAGAGCATCGACGTCTAGAACATCGACGTCTAGAATATCGACGTCTAGAACATCGACGTCTAGAGCATCGACGTCTAGAACATCGACGTCTAGAACATCGTTATTGGGTGTTTCTCAACGTCTGGAGGCATTTCTTATGTATTTTCAGTTTTTGAAAACATGTTTTTGACATTTTTCGATTTTTATCGAAATGACTTCAAACTTGAACTATACAAAGAAGGGTCTATTACCTAGAGCAGTGGCCTCCAAAATGGGGTACGCGTACCCCGGGGGGTTCGTAAAGTGATACTTGGGGGTACGCAAAAGAAGTAGGATCAAGATCACTTAAAAGTTTATGATCGTGTATCACATGAGTGCGAGGTTAAATTATATTATATTATATCATATCATATCATATCATATCATATCATATCATATCATATCATATCATATCATATCATATCATATCATATCATATCATATCATATCATATCATATCATATCATATCATATCAT
>JABUQX010072450.1:27500-57154 GCA_015478945.1 Trachelipus rathkii
AAAAAAAAAAAAGATTTGTTTTTTTTTATTTATTTTTTTGTTACATTTTTTTGTTATTTTTGTTATATTTTGTTATTTTGTTAATTTTTTTGTTATTCTTCGTATAGTTCAAGTTTGAAGTCATTTCGAAAAAAAGTTACAGGACGTAAACTTCTTTTTGTCAAAATACAAAGTAGTAAAATAGACACAGAAAGCACCTGAAATCGGTGCTTATGGGTCTGAAAGCTGCAGTTTACTTTCAATTATTAAATTGGCTGAAAACTAAGAAAAATATGACCATTTCTGGTTTTGGGCGTAGAGTGAAAAATTTCATAGCAAAAATCTAGACCTTAACGAGAGTCTCAATAGCTTTCATAGTGCAGGAAGGCCTTTGATTTCCTACCCAGAGAAAGGCTATGGAAATGTTCGGAAGAAAGATATGGGTTGACAGGGCGTTCGATGAGGGCCATTAAAATCTTATGTCCCTTGCGATGCAGTGTCAGACATCAGTACATCGACATGGTCAGAAAAATGGTTTTTAAAGGTGTGAAGACAGGGAGTTAAACAGGATGATGTTTCATCCCTGTTGCTATTTATATTATATATGAACATTAGTGGTTAAATGGTTATTACGGATTTCCAAGGAAAATAGAGAGGAGAGTTATAAAAATAGGATAATGGCCAATACGAACGATATTGCAGAGTGAAATATGGACAGAGAAGAAATGGAGGACATAAGAAGATTGAACAGATCTCTGATGGTAAGAGATATGAAAATGAAAGCAGAAAGGACACAAATTCTAACAGTCAGCAGATAGGCACAGCAGAATTCAATTTTGATATTGGAAACCAAGTGGTGAAGAGCACAAATATTTTTAAATATCTAGGTAGTGTAGTTTCAAAGGAGGGTGGAAGCGGAAAAGATATTGTGGAAAGGATAAAGTTTTGCTAGATGTTTGGAGAACTTGTTTCAAATCATAAAGGAACAACCTGTTCCGCTTGATTTATAGATTATGTTTAACTCCGTGTTGGCTCCAAATTTGACATATGGAGTGGATAGTTGGTGTTGACGGCTGTGGATAGAGGAAAGATTCAGGCAGTGGAGATGAAACCTTAGAGAGCTATGATTGGGAAGTCAAGGAGGACTGGAAAAGAAATGAAATAATTGTCCGATTTTGAACAGATGACTCATCTCATTTAAGGTGGTTGGGACATTTAAGAGGATGGAGGAGATAGGAATTGAAGGGGTGTTGGGAGTGCTACGGATAGAAGTAGACCTGAGGAAGACCAAGAAAGAGATAGAAGGAAACCATAGAAGAGACTCTAAGAAGGTTTGACATGCCAAACATCGAAACTCGCCGAGAATTAGAAGCTTTCAATGATAGAACAGGATGGAGGAACATGCTGGTTGCCCTGACAGACGTATAGTCTACTTCTGAGAGCTAAGGGAAAAGATAATAATAATAATAATAATTATATTAAAATATAATTAATAATATAATAATAATAATAATAATATAATAAAATAATATAATAATATAATAATAATAATAATAATAATATAATAATATATATAAACAATAATATAATATAATATAAAATATAATCATAATAATAAAAATATAATAAGATAATATAATTAAAGTCAATAATGAAATGAAAGAATAAAAATTAGATGAGAAATTAAGTTTATTAATGAAAAGAATATAATATATAATATATAATAATATATAATATAATAATATATAATATATAATAATAATAATCATAATAATATAAAATAATAATAATATAAAATAATAATAATAATAATAATAATATAATAATAATATATATTAATAATAATATAATAATATTAATAAAAATAAATAAAAAAATAAAATAAAAATAAAATAAAAACAAAAATAAATAATATATAATATAATCATATAAGAATTCTAATATAATATATTAATATTAATATATAAATATAATATATAATAAATAATATAATAAGAATAATAATAAATAATAATAATTAATCAAATGTTTTTTAATTCGAATAATAAAACCATTAATCATTTAATAACTAGTACACAGAGTTTTATATTATTTAGCTAGTTCAATATTTTAATTTTAAATGCAATAAATTATATAAAAAGAAGTTTTTTAAAATATCTAACAATAATATATATAATATATAAAATAATAAATGTAATAATATATAATATAATAATATACTTATAATAATAATAATATATATATATAATAATATAATAAATATATAAATAATAATGAATAATATTAATAATATAATAATATAAAAATAATAATAATATAAAATAATAATAAATAATAATATAATAATAATAATATAATACAATAATAATATAATAATAATAATATAATAAAATAATAATAACAATAATAATAATAATAATTTCTCAAATTTCTCAAAAACTTTATTCAGGTTATGAATAATACATTTATATTTCTTTTACGATATATAAAGTAGGTCATACACTACTAAATACATCTAATTAAATAAAAACTGTCCACTGCTCTAAAAGGGGAGTTGCTGGGGAAATACTAGTTTTCTTCAAGCCCTCAATAATTAATACAGACATAAAATTTCAATGCTTACAATATTGATTATAATCAATAGCAACCAATAATAATAATAATAATAATAATAATAATAATAATAATAATAATATAATAATAATAATAATAATAATAATAATAATAATAATAATAATAATAATAATAATAATAATAATAATAATAATAATAATAATATAATAATAATTAATAATATATAATAATACTATAATAATAATAATAATAATAATAATAATATAAATAATATAATAATAATATTCAAAATAATAATAAAAATAATAATAAAATAATATATAATAATAAAATATAATAATAATAATAATATATAATAATAATAATAATACATAATATAATAATAATATATAATCTAATCATAATCCTAATAATAATAATAATAATAATATTAATAATAATAATATTAATAATTATTATAATAATTATAATTATAATTATAATTATAATTATAATTATAATTATAATTATAATTATCAAATATTATTTATCAACGCCATATTCAAATTTTACTTTCAAGAAACATAATATAATATAATATAATATATTTTTGATATATAAATACTGTATAAAATAAAAAGAATATTAATAAATTAATGAATATAAATATTATAATAATTAAATAATAATAATTATACATTATTAATAAATAATAATATATTAAGCAATAGTTAAATACGATAGATTAGGTCTCATAATAGAGTGAGGATTAAGTTAGTTTTATATATTATGATATATATACTCAATAATAATATACTATATATTTACTAACTCTATAATATATAAATAATATAATATCTGTGGTAATTATTGCATAAGGTGGAATTATAGTATTAATATCAATAAATTAAGTGAAAATTTTGTCATGATAATATTAATCGAATTTTTAGTGGATTCTATTAGCAAAGTATGAGATTACACAAATAATCTTTAGTTATTTTAGATTTGTTCTTTATCTAATTAAAGGTATGTTTAAACTTAATAATAATATTTTGGAGTGAGAACTATTATAATGGACATCTAGTCTCGCTGAACCATATGGATCAATACACTCTAAAGGATCTAAGTTATCTTAAATGAATTTCCTGTATAATAATAATAATAATAAAATACTGTGGTGTTTTGAAATATTGTATTATATTATATAATATATATATTATAAAATAATATTTATATGTTTTTTTCTAGTTAATATTTAACATAATACAAAGATATCCTTTAAACATAATAATGATTATATAATTTAATTTTTGAATGATATATTTAATAAATTAAATTAGTATTAAATCATATAGAGATGAGACACCAACATAAAGCAACTTATATGTCAATATTGTCATCATCATTTTGTATAATAATATTTATATAAATTCTGTATACCTCTCGTATCTCAATTTTATATGCCTATCCCGTTAAAGGCTAGTTATCCATAAGTTAAATGAAAGCTTATGTTATATTAAGTATTATTAAATAAATTATTATTTTAACATTTAAAACAATATCTATTATAATAATTAAAAATATAATAATAATTTTTAAATTTATTATTGAATAATATAATAAATTGAGTAAATAATAATAAAATTTGGTACAAATAATAAGTATAATGACATATACTATGTTTAGGATATATAAATTATCTGGATTATCAAAATATTAATCTTAATTGTTATTATTATTATTATTTATTCCATAATTTATTATTTAATATTTATTTAATATATAATAAATTATATAAAAATATATAAATAAAATATAAAAATATAATAATAAATATAAAAAATTATTTATATATATTCATATCCATTAGCTTATAGGCTAGTTGGGAAGTTTTATAGCGATATGGTAATAGCTGATAATATATATTTATAATGTATATTGTTTATCATAGGACTGATATCATTAGTGTATTTAATATATCTATTGTAGGCTTCTAATAGCGTAATACTTTAACTTAACTCACTATATGATTAGAGCTCAAAAATATTTAGAAGGGTACATTGGCTTTAATTATAAAGTTGAGTTCATATGACTTAATATTTATAAAGCTTAGCTATCGTGGCTGTAGTTTTAGATATCTGTGGGTACGTGATAGGAGTGGTTTGATATTGTGCGTGATCTAGCTGCCACTGCTTGTGTTTGTGAACTGCATGGATGAATTTGGTGTTATTGACGTTTTGGGGTTTATAGAATGAAGTGGAATTGTAATGTACGGGAGTGTGATCTAATATATAAGTTACCAGTGAATGAATATTTGAAATAATAAGCTTATATGTAATCTACAATTGAGCACAGGATAGAATATGGTAGAAGTGGGATATGTGTTCAAGAAAAAGTTAATAGCTAGGTGTCGAAGGGATGTAGGGCACGCGCTGCGGTGAAGTGGTATCATTAATGGATGGGTAAGCAGCAATACTCTTCAAGAAGTAGTTTGCTATAGATGTGATGAACTAGGGACTTGATACGTTATGTAGGAGGAAGCAAGATATAAACGTAGTTGAAAATAGGTATGCAGATGAATATAGATATTATGGTAGTATTAATTTTGGTATATATATAAATAGAGATTTCTTTAATATTCGGAGTAAAGATCTCGAAAGGTCAATGACAGCCTGATGAGCGCCAATAGTATATTTATACTAGAATATTTGACAAATCGTATCACCATAAATAATGGAGGGAGCTCAGATGAGTGCCTAACTAGCGTAAATTCAAAGCCCAAAGTGCTTTTTGAGTCTTAATATAAAATAAGTGGAAAGATACTGATTATCAGAAAGTGTCCTAGAGAAATTGGAGACATTATGATAAATCATAGTTCAGCACTATAGATTTGTACCCTTCTTTAACTCCACAATAATTGCAATACAAAAGAATATATTCACGATTTGCAGACAGCTATGATATAACTACAAAACACAAGAAGTGCCACGCATGTGAGAATCGATATCGCTTGTGTGCTTTATGCGTATATAAAGCCCCGATAGCATCGTATGACGACGCATTCGTTAAATCACAATCGTCTGACGCGTTGGAGAACTTTATTCGCAAATGAGATTGTTGTCATTTTAGGTGTAACATTTTGACAGGATATTTAGGATCTAGTGAGTAAATTAGAATAGAATTAATAGATCTTGAGAGTGATATAATAGAAAGAGTGAATGATCTGTAAATGTAATAGTATTTGGTTGACTTGAGGAAAGAAGGTAGCATGTATTTTATGGGATTTTATAACCGCTTGAAGGATATATCAGGACTACAGTGTAGGTCACGCCTGTGAGAGAGTGGCGTTAGGCCTATTCAATAATACAATAATTGTCATGTAAAATATATAGAACAGTATATGTTTTTCAGAATAGGAACTGTTATTTAGGATTATATTTTGATGATTGTGGAGAAGTAATAATTTATTCTGAGATAAGTCTTTTATTGCAGCAGAATGGAGTTCACTTGAGTCTAGTATAGGTGTTGTGACGCACTTTTCAACGCACTCAGTATTTAGGAGATCATTGTTTAGTAAATAAATAAGCTAGGTAAAATAGTATTTGGCGGTGTAATGTAGTAGTATATATCATTATATAATAATAAATTCTAGGATAATTAACTAAATAATAATAATAGCTAATTGCTCATAGAGTTCGGATAAGTTAGCTATATATATATATATAATCGCTTAATAGATTAATTTTGTTTTGTTTTATAGTCTGATTTTTTGTGTTACATTTGACACTAAGAGTAATAATTTGTCTACTTATTATAATGATACTGCATTGTTTTGTATGTATTATTATGACAAATGCTTATGTTTACCCAGCATATTGTATCATACAATTTTCATTATTTACATTATTTTTTTTTATCAGATGCTCTTCAGATTTCACATATAAGTGTATGGAGCTGTGAGTTTATGAAATATGAGTTGGGCATAAATGAGAAATCTAAGAGCTATCTTATTTATGCTCATAATACGCATTCGATGGATTTGAGGAGTATATGAAAAATGAAAAGTTGATACTTTATCTATAGGAAATAAGAAATTCTTTTTCGTTTATAAAGGAAAAATTCGAGATAGATAAGAATAACTGTGTATTTTTTTCCCTCTTTGTTATATTTAGATAATAAATGTGTATACAGGTTTTGGGAGACAAATGTATCCTGAAAGGACGTAAATGGAATATGAAATTGCTTTAAATTTTAATTAGACATATAAGTCATTAATATCGAATTAAAAATATAGTTTGTATTAAAAATATTAATAAAGACTAGAACTAATAGTCGAACATAATAAATCTTTTTCAGATGAGGTTCTTCGCAAATCTTTATATTTTGGCGAATATATTGTTGATATCTCCACTATAATGGTTTACAAATATGATTGATATAATTCCACTCAGTGTATATATATTGTGTAGGGGCATTATTAAGTATGAACACTTCATCTGGTACAAAGCCAGTTCTGTAGGTTTTCAAGTATTACGTTGCTGTAGCGAGTTTGAAAAGTGTTTCGCAGGCTTTTCAGAGATATTAAATAAGTAAAATTATGAGCATCTTTTCTCGCGAGTGATTTTTGGTGGGTAAAAGTAGACATAATGAAATACGTAACTAAATCCATAATGTGACGGGTATAGATTTTTAATTAATTCATTTCACTTCGGCCATATAACAATTCGGTAGAAAGTATTCTATTAGATCATTCTGACTGGAATGAGTAACATTTCGAAAGAATCTCGATTAAAGGTTAGATGGTATGTATATGTATTATATACACAATTATCTTGATCTCCAACTGGTTTTAAAATTCATTTACTAGAAGAAATAATACATTTGTAATTGTTCGTAATAGTCCTAGATTGGTTATATTTGTACCGCTGTTGCATTCCACAACACAGAAGGACTCTTGCATGTCCATTTCTTCGTTAACCATAGAATAGCATAGAGAAGTTCTAAGTTTTTAGACTCAACAGATCTGACATTCATGTTCCATAGCGATATTTCACACTATTTCATATTATCTCAGATCTATATATACCTGTGATCAGACATTTAGATCCAATGATACACTGATTGTTTAATTAACCATAAAGCATTTTATTGTTTACTCTAATATTTTATGTACCCGTTGTAGATTCTTTTTATAGAGTAGAGCATGGTCTAACAGAAAGAAAGAATTGGGGCATTAAATATAGAAATGCTCTAAACGTTATCATTTTCGCTTATCCATAGTTGCATGTTTATGGAGTCTATATATTTTAAAAATGTTTGGAACTGTACAATATATTTTTGTATTTTTAAATGTGAAAGAAATTTATACTTGTTTTTTTTATTATTTTTTTAAATTTATATCATGTTATTTTTGGTGTTATAAAATAGAACGTTGACTGGGTTGGCATACTAAAAATGAGAGATAATCTATGTGCACCTTCAGCAGTACCTGATATATTGTTTTACATAATTCGTGACATTTGGTTGGCTTTCACTGGAATGTAAACAATCTAGTCAATTGAAACATGCACTAAAAATGTTTGCTCGATATACTCTTATTAATGATTAAATCTATCTTAAAAGCATTCTACGTTCATTATGCATTTTCTGCAACCACACAAATAACATCGTTGCTCCCAAAGATAGTGGAGATACTCTAGTTTTATTTCGTGAGCGTCTCGCTGTGTGCGAGCATTTCAATATTGCTATATATGTTATGACTGTTTAAGGTAGGAGGGAAAAGAGACATCTTTAGCATGTGTCTATATTATCTATTAATATATGACTCTTAAAATTGAACTTTGATTTCTAAATAATAATAATAATTACTTATTTATAAAAATATTATATAATATACATATAAGAAGACAAGGGAGTAGTCAATAAAAAAGTTGTTTGAGGATAGCCTAAAATATGAATTTTTCGTAAGTCAAAATCTGAAATTCCACCGGAAAATAACGAAACGAACTTAACCGCCCCAGGTCGTCATATATATAAGACGAGTTTTGTGTGGTGGTACTAAAGTATAAGAGTAGTATAAGAAATATTAATATTTATAGCAAAAGAAAAATGAAATAATAATAAAGAACTGAAGAAGTTTTTTAGTTTTTATAAAATTTAAAAGTATAGAATTAGGTAACAATATGAGATCCTCATAATATTAAAATTGCATTAGAATATAAATATTTTTAGTTAAGTATTAATAAGATATAGGAGTATTATGTCATCATACTAATTATTTTAAATGCCTCATACGTTATTTTATTGCTTATTATATAGAGTGTTTTCATCCTTGAGTTATATAGTATATAATGAATATATATTAGAATAATTAAGTTGGTTAGTACATAATAGTTATATTACTTTTAGTAATATTAGCGTGTTATTAAACAAAAATAGACTTACTAAATTTGAATTTGAGGTAAAAGATATTAAACGTTATTTTAACATATGATATACCTTAATATTTTATAGGACTATACCCAAGTAATAGCTTGTTTATGATATATACTCTTAGATATAGGTTATTATATACATGGTTAATGATAATTATATGAAAGAGGGTAGTTATACACTCTATTCTATACTATATATATATCATATATAGCATTGCTATATATAAATATATATATTATGATAACATATATATTTGTATATTATATATTTTTATAGCGAATCTACTATAACATCTTGGTATGATAAGCGTATATACTATATCATAAGATGAACTAATATCAGGATATAAACTGCATTAAATCGTTGTGCCTCTTATTATATAAGATAGTGAGTATAGTAATAGATACGAATGATTTGGTGTAATTATTATGGTATATTTTACCAGTTAGCCAAATTCTCTATAGGTTTGTACATAATAGTAGTTCCTTGAGAAATAAGTATTACTTATATAATATTATATATAGAGGTCAAATAGAAAAATTAATATATTTATTATTAGAAGTGAAATCTGCCTATTGTAATTGAACTTCCAAAAGTTTAATATTAAATCTTTAGGTAGGTTATTATAATATAGTTATTTTATATTATATATATATATATATATTATAGTTATATATATATAATTATATATATTTATATATAATTATATTAATATTATTATATATATATTATATATTATATACGTATATATACAGTATAGTATATCCAAACCAAGTTTGGTTACTTTCTTATCTAACGTTTATTATACTCCCAAATCAAGAACCTAAAATATATTAAAAAGTTTTACAAGGAATATGAAAATTACTCGTATTTTTTCATATATATATATATATTATATATTATATATATATATATATATATATATTATTATATAATATATATACTATATATATATAATATTATATATATATATTATTTATATATATATATATAATATATATATATATATATATATATATATATATATAGGTCACCATAACTAGAATGAGGTTTACCCAGCATGAATAACTCTCGAATAATAATTAGAATGGTAATGGAATTCATTTACTGCTTGCATTGACGAAGAAAACTGATAACTTATGGAATCGGGTTAATGAAATTTGTATGGAGAGATCATGACAGAATAATAGATTTCATATTTATTTTTGATAATTTTTTATTGTTATATAATCTTAGCAAAAACTAAGATGACTTTGTTGGAGAATAAAGGATCTTCATAACATATATGGAATCAGCGTATACATATCATTTTGTTAGTATAGATGAAGATATCTAGACACACATGATGAGGATAAATAATCCTTATATATATATATATATATATACTTTATTATATATATATATAGGTGGGCATATATGTGAGTTATAAACATAGTTGGTATTTATAAAGAGTGGTTTAGTGGAATAGAAAATACAGTGTGTATCATAACGAACTCGTAAATGTGCAATAGATAGTAGCAATGATAGGTGTTTCACGCGATTACTAGATAGTGAGGAAATATGGTATAGACGGTAGTAATTAGGTGTTTATATATATATAATATATAGTACGAATTAATTGAATCATCTTATGTTGATATAAAGGTTGTACGAGTAACTTGGCCTCGCTCCTTGAGCTCTGAGTGCAGGATCGGGTGACATGCGTTGTTTGAGAAAAAGCACATGATTAGTATTAGATATGCTTCTTACGCTGAATAGGTTCATCATAGTGTTTATTTAGCTTGATCTTGTAAGATTCTGACTTACATGGTGAGTATAGTCAACATTATCAATGATAGGATAAGTTAGGTTTATTATATCTAGTTGGGATCTCAGGTCTCTCTTTTACGGTTCTGCGCAGAAATAGGTTTTCTAATTTTTATTGATTCGCTAATTTTTAAATGCTATTTTTGTTTCCATGTTATCTTATAATATTGTAGCTATCGATTAAAATAATGAGCTAATGAAATAATAATAAAAAAAAAATATTTTATACAATTATTTTTGTAATGTAACAGGGAGAGAGAGAGTGGGATAAGGGAGGGTCGGGGGATAGAGAGTAAGTAAGGTGAGACGGGAGAAGAGAGAGGAGAGAGAAGAGGAGAAGAACGTTTAAACAGAATAATAGATCGATTTTATCTGGTATAACAAAATAAATTTTGCCTTGAACGCAAAAATGATTAGTGTCTATATATATATTAGTATATATATATACAGTATATTATAGTATTATATACAGTTAGTGATTAGATATATATAAATTAATAGTGTAGAGTATAGGATGTAGCAATAAAAAAGTCCAAAATTTTTATATATTATTGTTTATTAATATTTATCCTTGTAGGTGGTCAAGTATTATAAGTAAGTGTTATACTAAAGTAATATATGAATGAAACGTTTTAGTACTTAAAGAAAATTACGTATTAAAACAATATATAAATTCAATAAGAAATTCGTGCTTTTTTAAAAAATTGTATATACTCATTCTTCCCAAATCATTAGATGTTAAAATAGAAAGAGAGAAGAGAGGAGAGAGAGAACGGAGTTGATACGAAGGAGGATGAAAGAAGTTTTACTAGTGGATGAGAAGGTAGGGTGGGAGAGAAGAGAGGAAAGGAGAGAGAGAGGAGGGAGAGAGAGAGAGAGACGACGATGTAGAGAGAGAGTGAAAGATTTCTGTGTATTCAAAAAAGTTTTTATTTCATTAATCAATTAACATAGAATTAATATACATTTGGCTTCAATACATTTTTTTTTTATACTGTATGTTGCACTTTTTAGACTACTGATTCAAAATTAGATTATTAAAGTTTTTGTTTTTATTTAACAAATGTAACTACAATTCTTAAATATTTTCCTGTTTTTTTACGACGTAATTATAAAAGTTTAAATGCTAGATTTAGCTTTTTAGAATTTTTTTCAGAAAGTACCTGAAAATTTGTTGAGGTGAAAATATTTGCCACATTGAGAAAGAGGAAAACTTGAAATATCTTATGAAAATAATTTGATTAACTTTTCTTTTGCACCTAAGTTTCTTTAGAAAAAATTGGTAATTGTCATCCGGAAAAATTTATTAAAAGGATAGCTTAATAATATAGATAAATGGAAGAGAAGGAAGAAAAGGAAGAGAAAGAAGTAGGAGAGAAAGAGAAAAGAAGAAGAAAGAAGAATAAGAAGAGAGAAGAAGAAGAAGAAGAAGAAGAAATGATAGTGAAAAGAGGACTTAAGAATAATAATTGAAGGAAAATGAAAGGAAGAAGAAAGAAAAGAAGAAGAAGAGAAAATGGCGAAGAGAAGAAGAAGAAGAAGAAGAAGAAGAACACAAAAAGAACAACAAACAACATACATCAAAAGAAAAAGAAAAGAACAGAACAAAGCTGAGCCAGAGCCAATTAAATAATATGAATTATATAATAAGAAACGAGGATAATGCATAGCTAATAAGTGAAATAATTATGCTAAACAATTTAATAATCGATAATTCATATAATAAATAATAATATAATATAATATAAATAATAAAATAATATGTAATAATAAATAATAAAAATTATAAAAATAAATAGAAATGATAATTTTTTTTAAATGAATATACAAAGAAGCAAAATACTACTACTACTACTAAGAGTTCTATAAACTAGCTACTACGAAGGTAATTCTATAAGACTACTTAACTAACCATACTATAAACTACTTAATCCTACACTTAACTATATCCTCAACAATACTACTACTATATACTATAAAATAATAATATAATAAGTGAAGATAAAATAAATATATAATGAATAATAATAATAATATAATTTAATAATAATAATATAATAATGAAATAGTATATGAATAATAACGAGTAACAACAACAAAAAACACATAACAACAACACACACAAAACAACAACCAACACAAAACTAAACAACAACAGGCGAATGTCAATTTTTACAATATCATTTCCTTTTTATCATTTCCGTTCGCACGTTAATTGAATGCCTTCTACAATATATATATATAAGTTATTATACATAACGTATACAAATATATAATATATAATATATATAGAATATTAAGTAATTATATATTTTTATATTATTATAATAATATAGTTATATTATATAGTCTATTATAGATCTCTGAACGAATTGGGTATCACTCACCTTATTTATAAAGAAAGACTTGTGAATATATATATAAGAGAGTCGCAAACTAGATGAAATGACGTAAGTAATAACATAAGATGAAAAGAATGTGATGATAAAAAGTCATAGAGTGAATGGTTCACTGATAGAGAGTTAGGAATGTTTTCTGTGAAAGGCGATTTCTATTCTCAGAGGGGACATGATTGAAGTCTAAATAGAAAATTTTGCATATCTATTGATAATACGTAGGAGACAAATAAATTCTTCTATAGTTAAGAGTCCACGGTATGGGAGAACCAGGAGGCATATTAAAATGAAATAAAATAGAAGAGACATAACAATTATGAATATAAGAAAAGCATGTATTATATTAATAGGGTTGTAATATTTTGGAATGGTTTGCCTAACTCAAGAGTGTTTGTATGGTAGTATGACTTTTACAATTGCAACCATTTAAGAATAGGGTATTTGTGATAGGTATTATGGATGGGTTTGGCTATTAATATAGTAATATAGTAACGAAGCCAAATTGGCTGGTTTTTAGTTTTTAGTAGTTTTTAATTAATGTTATAGTGTCATTGACTGCATGTGTGACCATATAACTTAGTTTAATTAAGGCATTAGTGGAATAGGATTTTTGGTAATCATATATATTAACATTATTTTTTTGCGTAAACTAACGCAAATTTCGGTGGATATTTAAGTTACTAACGATAATATTTGACAAGTACCTGGGGTATTCTTATATCTTGTGGATATTGCACGAGAGCATGTTTGCGTTTAGTGGGATATTATATTAATGACTGGGACATCATCGTGAAAGGCCCATGTGGTATTCTAACTGGTCTCCATATACTATTTTTCATTAATGTTCTATTAATTAATATATATATTAATATTATATATATATATATTTATATATATTATATCTATATATATATATATATATATATATAATATATTATATATATATATTATATATATATATATATAAATATTAATATATATATATATATATAATATTATATATATACTATAGTTAATAATATATATAAGAGGTATTTACGAAAACGACTTATATTATATAAATTTAATTAATTATTATGTTTTTTTATTTTTTTTATTTAATACCAAATTATATTGTGTTGATTGGATAGTAATAAATTTTATATTAGATTTAAAAAGTTAACAATTATAATACTCACATTCGCAATAAGAGGGGGATATTATTTTTATCTTCATATATACTATTATATAATTAAAAATAGAAAAAAAATTATTATATTTATAATTATATTTTATTTATTAATGAATGAAAATTTAAACATTATTATTTTTATACAATAAGCGTAATGATAGCTATAAAATTTAACTTACTCATAATCATCTAGTAAAACTCACATTATAATGTTGATATAAGATTAGATAATATAAATTAATAATATTATATATAAATATATATATACTAAATTTTAATTTTACTCAAAGAATAGTAAATGATGGGATACGTACTTAATTAATTGGTATAGGTCAGAAAACGGAATCATTTGTTTTCTGTACACCAGAAGTAATAAATCTCAGAGACATACACCGCGAAAGAATTTGTGAATCTCTGAATTCGCTTGTGACAATTCTTTGGTTATGAGTGTTGACGACACATTCTGACTAATTTTTATTCGAACCTTTATGATTATTTCAAAAAAGACAATATTTCGAGTCAGCCATATTCGATTCATATGTTAATTCTTGATCGCAGTCTTCCTTACACTCAGTATTTATTAAAGAAACTATGATGAATGACATCGGCGCACTCTAGAAGGTTTTGAAAGGGAGAGATAGCCCTCAAGATATTTCATGATATAAAAGAAGAGTTTTCGCAAGATCCTGTTCATTTGACACTACATGTGAAGTGTGTAGTCAACTGTTGCTGTCAACCGTTTGATTGAGCTCTCTCATGCGGTTTATTTGTATATTATGGTGTATTTATAGATATTAATATATATACTAAATACCCAAACACTGTAGAATTTCGTAAGTGAGCTCACGAATGTTAATATTTGATACTCTTGTATGAGCAATAGCTACACTCTATGTGCATACCATATAGTGGGTAAATGCTCTATTTGAATACAACACATGGTTAGTACTGAAATAATAATATTAATGAAAAACCCTATTAATATTTATAGTTAGTTTACATTGTCGCACACAAGGGATATTAACTATCTTAAGCAGCTATATAAGGCTTACTCGTTGTTTGAAAATGTAGTCAGTATTTTAAGAGACAGATAGGCTATCATTAATCTGTCTCAATAAGAGTTTGTGGCGTGGGTATCTCAGAAAATTATTATCTAAATGAAATAACCTAGCTAATCTTGGCATACATACGCATAACACATCATCAAGTGCTTAGTCGTTGATCATTTCACGCTTTATTGGAGCTACGATCTTCTATAGGTGCCTTAACAAATTTATTAAATAAATTCGATAATTAATATTAAAGTGAAATTTAAATAGTAAATTTTTAATAACATTTTTTGAATTTAAAATATCAGTTTTTTTTATGCAGACTTTTGTTACTTTTGAATAGAATAAAACCTTTATAATAATCTTCCCAACTGGAAATCTATATGTTTTATTAAAACTTTTAAATATTATTCATTTTTTTTGTCATGTAATAAATCAATTGTAATATAATATATTAATATAGGTATATATATTATCTACTATATACTATTTAAGTAAGGTGTATATACCGTGAAATTTACTCACGGTCCGGAGCCGGTAATTTTTGAAATCAATGAGAGATGACATTTTATTCGACTATAATTATAAAAATTTACATAATGCGAAAGTTAAAATATACATACTAGTAACAATATCATTTTAATATAGAGAAAAGGGATTTATTTTTACATATTCCCTCTCAAAACTCACCATTTCGAAATTAAGTATTGTATAGCTCAATCACACTGCCTTGGCTTATTCCTTATCAAAAGGACACTTTTCTGTATACTTACATTATTATTTGTACTAAGGTTTACTGTATTCAAGTTGAAAACAATCTCAATAATAAAATAATCTTGAGGCTATAATCATGTTTATTCTCATATAAAATAATAAGTACAATTTAAAAACATATATCCTAAAAATATTTAATATATTATTTTATAAAAAGGTCAGAAATTTTTGAAATTGGCTAAACAGATTTTTTATATTTTTTCTATTTTAATAAGTTTAAACTAAAATAAATATATGAATATAGAAAAGCTAAATAAAAATAAGCAAATGAATAAAATAATATAAATCTAAACAAGTTTTTTTAATTTTTAGATTTTATTCAGAAAGTATATATTTTTTTTCAATTATTTTAATAATTATAAATAATTTTAAATAATTAATTATAATTTAATATATATTTAAATAAACTAGAAAATTTTATAATAAATAATAATTAATATAATAATTATACTTATCCCTTACTAATGTGCATTAAATCTTCACAAAATGGGATGTGTAAGCTCAATCGTACCAATTTTTATCAAAATATTCGCAGGTAAAGCCAGTTGAGCAAGTTAAAGAAAATAATTGACTCGTTTTGAATATTTAGCTGTCCATATATCTGCAGTAAATGATATCTATCTTATCAATCTTACTTAAATCTTCATTAAAAGGGTAGACCAATTTGACTCATTTGTAATTATACAAGTCTTTATAAACTCAACTTCTCTACAAAATATTATTTTTACTAACTAGGAATTATAAAGATATATAAGATATATTCTTTAGTGTTTGGAAGATGGGCAAAATTAGTTATTATGAAGTATATTTCATTTTATATTTCAATCAGCATGAGAAAAGATTTTTTCTTAGACTTTTCACAAACAATGGATTATCTTGCATTGTGAAATTGGGGTCATTATGAATTATAATGTACAAATTTATTTTTTGTAGATAGATACTTTATCGTCAAGATCTTGGATTTTTAAAAGAGTGTGACAACACAAAAAATTTTTTTTAAGGGGTTTACTCTCTCTGTTTATAAATAAAATACACGAGAAATTCTTACCAAAAATTTTTGATGTGTGCCATAAGTCTTTTATATCTTTTGTGTAGATAAATTTATTTAATAATGTATTTATATAAATGAAGGGGCGTTATATACTATCTAAGTTTCTTTGGGTGTTACCTACCTATAATATCAGTTTCATTTCTCTGTGGCATATTTTACTCACTCTATATATAGACATAATTTCCGTTACACATCATGAATAATAAATAACTTTTGACGAATGATGGCATTTTTAAAAAACCCACCATTTAAAGAAGTTTATTTAATAGCATACAGCCGTAAGGCAAAGTTGTATGAAACCATTATAGTATATAATAAATATATATTTAATATATTATATATATATATATATATATATTATAATATATATATTATATATATATATATATATAATATATATATATATATATAATATATATATATTATATTATAATATATATAAATATATATATATATATATATAATCAGTGAACATAAATGAGGAATGGTTTATATTCAAATAAGTCAATTTTTCAAGACTTAAGTGTTTATTTTAACATTTTAGTTCATTAGAAATTCCGGTTCCGGCGGGAACTGAAAACGGAATTTTTTTGGGAATTCCGGCTATAATTCGGTTCTCAGCCGGAATGAAAATTTCAATTCCTGGATGCGCATCACCAACCATAATATAAGAATATTAATATAAATATAATAAATAACTATAACCAAATAAATATTTATATTTAATATCAAGTTATATACTATATGGCATTTTTAAATAATTATTTTTCCAATAACCATATATTTACCCAACATTCAGTTTAGTTATTATATTTAATAAATATAATATTAAATTAAAGGCCTATATATAAAATATAAAATTAACCCATCAAAATTTCTGTAATAATTTTTGATAAATAAAAAAAAAAACACATAAAAAAAAACAGAAATCATTTGCATATTAATAACATTCACTTTGAATTATTTTTTAAATTTTTATAAATAAAAAAAATTTTATACATAAAAAATAAGGTATTTTCAAAAAAATATGTTTTTAATTTTGTTTTATTTTTTTTACTTTTTAATATTTTATTAAAAATTTATTAATTAGATGATAAAATACAGAATAAATTATAATTGTTAGTGCATTTATTATATTTCCTCTTAATAATCATATTTTAATAGGAATTTATTTTTTTCTAAATATATTTTTATTTTATTAACTTTAATAATATAGGTTAATATTTAATATTATTATATTTTAGAAATAAGTAATATATTTATTCATTAATATATATAAAAATGTATTTAAATTAAATATATTGATATGTTCTATACTTATAAATAGAGCTTTATATATTACTATATTTATAAAATTAATAATCTATATTAGCTTTAAAGTTTATATCGATTTTCTCTCAGATTTTTATTAATTTAAATAATTTGATAATTATTTAACAAAATTAATAAGTTAATATTAATATTAACTTAAAAATTAACAATTGTTTTTTTTCTATTATTATATATATATCATCTTTGGCAAGCAGTTAACCTCATATTATTCAGTTTACTTCACTTAGCTATATGTAGTAAGTGCATTAATTTTTTTATTCTTGTACATTTCAAATTAAGTTTATGCTTATAATTCGTTGATAATTTATATTTCGAACATCGGTAGCTAAGGAATGATATATCATATTCATATAACATAAACTATTTTTTGCTAAATTTTTGATTAGAGAGGACTTCTAAAATGCTTATTATGAGGTGAGTTTTATTATATACTCATTAAAAAGTATACTTCACACATTTAATTATCTATAAACCATCATCACGAATAATGATAATAAATGTAGAGATGGAAGCCAAAGGGATAAGTACATTATAACAGAAATGGAAAAGATCTCTTGCAATGTAAAATTATTTTTAGAAACACACAGGAGTTAAAACAATAAGTTAAGGCATATAGTCCTAAAGCAACTCATACTTTTATTGACACCTCTTGTAACAAAACCAAAATATGGCATATTAAATTAGATATAATCCAAGAAGATTCAACTAGTAACTCATTATGAGATACATGATCGCAGTGGGATTTGCAACCTATATTAATAATTCATAAATAGTATCATTAGTCCTTGGTTTTTCAAAAGATAATCGTGATCAGACACTATTTACTGGTATCAGAATCTATATACGTGGCTATTTGGCCCTGTGAAATTTGGGAATCGTCCCTTCACTTAATTAATATATCTATTATATATAATATATATATAATATATTATATATATATATATAATATATTATATATATCTATATATATATATATATATTATATTTATATATATATATCATTACATAGGAAAACGAGGAAATCATATAATATTACAATAGAGGTGAACCAGGTGAAATTATCCTAAATATACCTATCCTATTAAAACTACTTATAACTCATAATTAATATAATATAAATATATCACTTCGGACATTTATTGAAACAGCCATTTATAGTACGAATACTACAGGTAAAACTATATAGAAACCGAGATATATACCGGTTAGAGTGTGTTACTCTGGAATTTCCAGTCTGGCCGGCACTTGGGAATTCCTAAGGAGAGTGGTTTATATTCTTCAGTTCTCAGCGCCAGAATTTTTTTCAAAATTCGTATCGAGACCCATCAAGAGAACCATTCGAATCATTTAGGAGAATTACACTAATGACTGAGCTGCGAATAAATAAAGACAAAAACACATACTAATTATAGCTCGACTGAGATAAGGGATGTTATTTTACATCAAAACTTACGAAATTCAGCTCCACTCTTTTAGCAAAATCACATATAGGAGGATGGTCACGCCTTATGCGTGCTAGCTATAAGAAATTACATACAACTAGTGTATTGAACTGGTTCCTGAACATACCTCGCAGTATTTCATGAAATAATATTGCTGTTTAAACTCTGCGAGAAATAAATTCTCAATAATTATTGAGATACTTTAGAAGATACCTCAATTTAAATTCAAACAATTGCTAGAGCCCACGCGAACATCTTAAAGTATACTCACTAGAGGAGATAACTATATAAAAACGGGCAATGAAAGAGAAAAATTATCTTAGATTCTTGGAAAAAGAACCTATACTGAGATAAAGCTGCCAGATTTAGACTCATTACAAAAAATTGATAGTAATTCAAGTATTTAGCCGTACAAAATAAGAATAAAAGGTTAATGTAGCTTAATATATCATATATATATATATATATATATATATATATATATAGTGAATCATATATAATACTATATAATATATATTATATATATATATATATTATTAATTATGATATATTTATATTATGCAATGGAATACATGGTCCAAGTTTATTTCAAACTGCTCGTAAGTCAGTGAGTTAGTTAAAGAAAATTAACAATTGAACATCAATTTGTAAACATATTTTACTATCACATATATACTGTTAAGTATAAAGGTTATCTTGATTCAGCCTTATTGTAATAATTTCTCGAATACTAGCTGATTACTCAATTTTCTGTAAATGAAGTTATGTGTGATTAACCATTACATTATCTCTATAAAAAAATATTTTTCCTAACTGAATATAGTATATTATTTAGTGAAGATAAAGTTTCATTCAAAGTTCTATGAGTCCCTGCTATTCAGTGATTGTGAATGGCTCTGGTTTACTCTAATATAATGCAAATCATAAAATTATTATTATAGTTTCCACTTGAAGAATTGCCCCTGATATTGGGGTCAATATTTGATCATAATGGCCAATTTTATATTGGAGGAATAAGAAAATTTATTCCTCAAAACTCACTACTTGTTTCAAACAGGTTTTCAGAATCTTATCGCATATTAATCTGTGGGTAGGGTCTCAATATAAAATGTTTAAATAAGATAATAATCAAGGATTCTCAAATTCCCTCTATTCATATCTATTTCTCCAAGCATTATGGGTGATTGACTTCCAGATATTCTTCTCGGGTGATTAGATTTCCATATTGGATGAGCAATTTGAAGTGGTACTTGCTTAGTTTCTCATCATTGTATTTTTAATCTCGTCCTACATCACATAAGTCTCAATATATTATTTTTTAATTGAAGCTAAGTATTTAATTTAATATATATAATATCATAAGTTTAATAAAAAGATTTTTGTACAATTATATTTATAAAAAAAAAAATTCTTTACAGATTCAGCTCTTTTTCAAAGAAAATTTATTTCATGTGATATTATTTTTAATGTAAGTTCTATTCTGTAAAATTAATTATAATGAACAATAACATCTTTAGCAAAAATATGTTAATGAATTTACTATATTATATTATATTAAATATTAATATATATTAAATATCATATATATAATAGTTTTAATTAATATATATATATATATATTACCAGTGGCGTACCCTATAGTGATAAGATATCTAACTATTTGGAGGTAGGCTCAGAGTTTCCTATTAATATATTAATATAATATATATCATAATATATATATATTAATATACTCATAATATATATATATATAATTAATATAATATATATATATATATTAATATATTATATTTATATATTAATTAATAATATTATTAATATTATCATATAATTATCTAATATATTATATATTAATATTATATATATTGAATTTTATATTAAGTTATTATATAAAATTAATTTTATTTACATTTCTTTTATAGATTATAATAATAAGGAAAGTTCATTAGAATATCTCCGGTTCCCGGCCGGAACTTTTTTTTATTGTGAAATTCCGGTCTATATTCCGGTTTCCGGAAAACCGTAAAAATTTATCAGTTCTCAGGTACATTATATCATATATACCCCTAATATATATATTATATAATAATATATATAGCCTCCATAAAAACCCTATATTATTTAATTATAAATATCATACTATATTTATTTTTATTTAATAATTGTTAAAATAGAAAATCAAGTTTGTTTACATTTATAATTATAACCTAAATTCACTGTACCTATTATAAATCCACATTCCAATATTAATATAGATAGTAAATTTCTTTTAGGCTTATAATATATATACAATATTATTTTTATTATAAATAGCTTCTTGGAAGGTAATCAGTACCTTGTAAAAGCTGAGGTTTTTTTTTAATATTTTCCTCGTACTTACAATTTGTGTGCTACTATAAACTTAACATTTATCTCAAATTTCCATTTATGGGCCCTAAAACTACATACCTTGTTGTTCATATCCGTAATATTATTATTTTTCATTGGTATATATATATACCAAAAACACAAAATAACAAAAAAAATCAGAATATTAGAAAAAAAAATATAAAGCGGAGACATACATAAGTAAAACATAATATGAAAAAATTGCGAAAAAAAAAATTCAAAACTTTTATATAAATCAACTATTTGAAACGATAAAATAAGGTACATACAAAAAAAACTGTGCCATATACGAAAAGATATACGTAGCAAAAATCATAAATCAACAAAGAAAACAAAATTGCATTGATTGCTTTTATCTAACAGCTTGAAAGCTACTTTAAAATTTTTAAGATTCGAAATAATAGTTATTTACAAACAGATCTTCCTTAGCGCTCAAAAGAATAAAACCAAAGTTACAAAAATTTCTGAGTATTCGCAGACCGCACAAGGTGACGGGCATAAGTTAAATTATGTGAAGAAGAAATAAAATTGAAAAACAAAATTTTTTAAAGTTTTTGGGAGGATAAAGAATTTTTTTTTCGGGCCTTAAAAAAAAGACTGTTTCTCACTCAAATAATTTTCTTCTTTTTCTTGTTTAAAGTAAAATATACGAACGTAAGAAAAAATAAAAGATATTAACAAAAAAAATTATATTCTAAGCTAAAATAATTTAATGAACCCTTTTCCTGAATTTGTTTGAAGTTATCAAATGGTAAAATAAATAAATAATAACTATAATTAAAATTATAATTTCCATAAGCTTATCGAGAAGGAAAAAATTTCATATCAAGGTGGGTAGTGCGAAAGTGTACAAATTTCACTCTCAATCACTTATTTCGGTAAGTCCTATTTGAAGTGTAAATACAAATACAAACGACAGAAAACTTGTAACACCAAAATTGTAAATTCTGGTGGCTCCTATGATCTTAAAAATCTATCAAAAATTTTTCTCTACACAAATTCTGGGCAACATGTCTAATACTTATTAACAGTTAATCACTATATGGAGCATATACTACCCTTAAATTATTATTATTATTATTATTTATTTTTTGTCAAAAATTCTATTACACATACACATTATTCTTATTATTATTATTATTATTATTTAATTATTATTTTATTATAATATTCTTACTACTACTACCCTTTGTATTAACTATTTATCATTATCATGAGAAGCAGTACAATGTCCCTAAAGTTTTTGTTGTAAAATTAAAAAAAAAAAACTGTAATCTGGTTTGTTTTATGTAATAGTTTAATTTTAAAAGATGTATGTGGGGCCTGCGAACCAGCAAAATCTATTAAAAAATACACTTCAAGTTTATGTTTTTAAGTAGTGATAAATAAAACACAAAAAAAATAATAATAAAATGGGTTGTATGGCCTTTGCGACGAGATTCTGAAACATTGTAAAGTTTTCGTTCTAGCAAAATATCGAAACTGATTACATTCGTTTCAAGCGAATTATCGGAAGTAAATATAAAGTAATGGAAATCACAGTCGGATGTTGAACTAAAAAATAAAAAGTTATAAGGCTTAACGAACAACTGCATTGAGTGGTTTCCAAAAAAAATCCAAAGAGGAAAATAAGACGTTCAGGGTGGCCAACCTTTACTACTCGGTTTGTGAGCTGAGGTTATATTGTTTAGAACTTAAAAATAGGAAAAATTACATTCAAAAACCAAAACATACAAATCACTAAATAATAATAATTGTTACCTACCAGTTTATTTCTCAAATGATTTGGAAATGGAGCTTCACAACCAACAAAATCAAAGTACTCGTTTAAAAAAGTGAATCGCCTATTCATTCGTTAGAGTTAACAATATTTTTTTAAAACCGCGGAGAGAACGACTCAAGCACTTCTTAAGCGAATAGATATATAGTATGTCGAGATGTAAAAGGGGAGGGATTGTATCCCCTTATGGGGGATGTCCACAGATGAACTCGCTAGCACATGCTCACGTTCTGACAAAAACGGATGGCTAAATAAAAGTTGATTGTAAAAAATGGACTTATGTTGTAGTACAATATTCGTCCGCTCGGGGAAAAATTATCTTCTTTAACAGTTTTATGCAAGATAGGAAAATATAAAATAAGGAAGATTCTTGCAATATATATAAAAAGGAGTGAATAAAATCAAGAAATAAAGGCTAAAATGTTGGCATTAAAGCCAATTAAAGTTGGGAAAGAAAATATCAAAAATAATATGAGCAAACTAGTGGTTGATGGAAAGTCTGAAGGAAAATGTATCCATGATAAGAGGGAGGAGTTAGAGGGATGGGAATTCACGATTGATGTTATTTTGCTAGGAGTCGATTGTCAGATAAATTACACGTCTTTATTTGGAGGAGGAGATGGGGGGAAGTGATTGTTATAATATGGTAAAATATATCAGGCTTCTTTTTACTATTCTTTTTTATTTATTTATATTAAATTTTATAATACACAATACAAATAGTCAACAAAGAGAAAAATCAAAAAAACAAAAAAATCTATTCACACTTGACATAAAGAAGCAAAACATCGCTTTACTTTAAAAAATCTATACCGAAAAATTCTTATATATAAATAGTGTATTAGGGTAAGAAGTTCCCCTGCCAGAAGAAAACTCTGACTTATCAATGGTGTAGGCCTATATGTGTTATAGCAGCTTTTTATGGCCTGTTATTCTACGCGCGCATAACATATAGGTAAAAGTTGTTATTAATGGCGGTTTCGGTTTTGGAGACTCCGATATTGATTACAACTAGATAGTACTGCATATTGGTGTACTTAACCATACGAAGAGCTGCCGAAGGGAACTCGTATACGCAGGAAGCTGCCTGAATTGGGTGTGAAATTTAAGGTAAGACATAGTAATAATGAAATATCCCTATCATAATGACACGAGAATATCAATAACATAATAGCAAAACGCAGTTAAATATTAGAAATAAAATAATGAAAATGGATGTTGATTAATATCTACCTGGTGTTTTTCTGAGTGAGTTGCTTTGTTTGATTAGTTGTCCTAGATTGAGACTCAATATATAATCCATCAAGTATGGTCATGTATAAGTACTTTCCAAACTATGTAGTACTTAAATCTTTGGGCACTTGTCTCATAGTAGGTCAATAAGGAATGGAAGCTATTAATATGAGAGAGGAAAAGATAGATTAGAGTGTTGTTTCAATAGACTTTAAGATTATATTATGGTTAAACTTTATTTTATATTGCAGATGGGGTTAAAATATTTATAGTTTGCATATGTTATGGCGTGTTAAGAGCACTAGTGCTCTGCAAATGTTTTGGCTAAAGTGAGGAGAGTTTTGTAATCGCGAAAAAATTAATTAATAGTTCCTAGAATATAAGAGGTATTCGGTGCAGAGGAATTTGATGGAAAAGCAGACATTAATTTCTATTATGAGAAGTGTTTTCTACGAAAATCTTCTGCAAGGCTTGTGCTCATGGAGGATTTTGCCGCTCAATACCTTCACTTTTATTTAGATTTTTAATGTCTTAATCGTTATACCTAAGCAAAATAATAGGTAACACAAGGATTTATAAAATATGAGTCAAATGATGTAGTGATGCAGAATTGAGATAAGTAAGGTACAAGCATTATAGGTTACTACTGGTAACTTGGGTTATATATAAGGAGGAACCAGATGTCAATATGAAATTTCTAAATTGGTTGTATATGGGTCGATGGGAGTATCTTTGAAAAAAAATGGAATGATCGATAGGATGTAGGGATTTATCTTCGTGAATAAAGGACCAAGAAAAGGATTGGAACTTGTAGAAGTTTTATCCATATATAGTAAAGAAGTACGTGATATTATATATCTAAGTGATATTTCCATGATGTAGAGTAATGATCGAGTAAGAAGTTATTATTAAATTACTTAGGTGCAGGAGATACAGTGGTACGTTTATCAGTTTAAGAGGAATTCAATGTCATAATGTAGAACACTAGATGCTAACTAATTGTCTTATATTTGTACATAGATTATCTGTAAGATTATGTTTTTAAAGTGTATAAAGATTGTATGCAACAATATGAATTACATTAATTATTGTGATGCATTATGTAAAATTTCACTATGAATATGTTTTTAGTTAAACATGGAGGCAAAAGAGTAATGTGTTTTAATAACTGAATGTTATTAGTTAATAAATAACTTGAGTGTACTGAGACGGATTGAAATTTGGTGAAACTCCTGTTCTTCGTTAGATTTTGACTCAATATACTAAATTGAATAAACTAGACAGTGAAATCTCAATTCCATATCCAAAAATACATTCACTACAAATTCAATTTTGAAAACAATACTAGAAAAATAGGAAATCATCTTAAAGAAAATGACCGCAAATAAGTAGGATTTTGATCGCTATATATCCTTCTTTCAATAAAATAACAATTAAAATCTTAACAATATTAATTGTGTAAATATAAAAAATATGGGCAATAACATTAATTAAATTTGAATTATTACTTAAGTTTTTTCACTAAAAAAATATATATTCTTTGTGTGAATATGGCGTAGTATTAAAACTGTGAGCAGTATATTTTAAATCATTTTTAGAATTTCCCTGATTTCTAAGATGTAAAATTTGATTAATTTTTAATATATTTATAAACATAGATAGTAAAAATATAAAATTATAACTAATAAAATCTGCTGGTGGCGAGAGAAAAAAAAAATTTTAAAAAACTCCAAAGTTGTTTGTGACTTAGTGATAGAAATTTTCAAAATGATGAGGAAAAAAATAAGTTATGGATTTTCACACTGCAAGTGCAAAGAATTTAAAATAAGCTTTTCGTTATTTACCACAAAATGGAAGAATAATAAGGTGAGCATGAAGGATTTTAGAAGAAATTAGGGCGGTCTACTTGGAAATATGAAAATATTCAGAAAGGGTAATGGAAAGGTGGTAGAAGAGAGAAGAAGAATGTGTAATATGTGAATACGTTCGAGTAATCAATTTGAGTGAAGAAAGAGAAAATTTGTCAAAGAAATGAAGTATTTTTAGGTAGGTTATAAACTACTAGCGAGTTGAAAAATAGCGTCATAAATTTGAAAGAAGAATAATCCTTTCATCTTGGAGGTGAAAATGGAAGATAGATAAAAGTTAGGTTTTGGAGGTGGTAACTGGAATCGAGGATCGTGAGAGATGGAATAGATGTATATTTAGAGTGGACGGAAGGAATTTTGGAGTAGATATGAGATGATAAGTATGAAAATACAATATCTTGAGGATAAGAACGTATATTCGCAAAAAATTATTGTCAGATTAGTAGAATGATAATGAATGATTTTTATTATGTTTTGGTGTAGAATTAGGGAATAGGTTTTAGCGAAAACTCATAAGAGATTTATGAACGGATTGAGACAGAGTGAGTTATCACATATCTTATACATTCACTTTAAAGAATGGTAGAACTGGTGGTTTGTACTTGAACAATTTATGTAACCCTATAGAATGAGTGCGGTAGTGGTAATTTCCACTGAGAACTAATAAGGTTGGATAATTAATAAAAGGATGTGACAAAAATTATCATTTTTGCAAAGGAAATATACTCTGAAAGATTATCCGAAGAAAATGTTTCTCCATAAATAATAAGCGGGAAGTAGAAGAATAAGAATTATTTAATTAGTTTTTATTTATAAATACCATAAGAAGAACCAACTAGACTCAGATGTATCATCACCAAATAAGTGGTCATAATCTAGACTTATGCGAATATTTGTAAGAATCACAAGAAAATTACTAAGGTAACCTGGAGAGGCTGTGACCACTTTTAGGATTGGGACAGTTCTAGTAAGTAAAAAAGAATCTTGCAATGCATATCAGGAGCTGTTATGTAAAAGAGTATACCTATGAAGGGTATCTATAAATTTATTTTCATTTCTTAAAGTATTATTAGAATTGGCTCATAGAGAAATACTCTCACAGTCATACTGCTTTCAAGAGACAAGAAGAGTATAGAGAAAGCTAAAATAAAAGAAATATCTGCGTTAAGGGCCGTGGGTCATCAAAACGATAAAATAAGGTGGGCACTCATGAGAATCATATAGTAGAGAGAAATATATGTAGATGTGCTCATGAAAAACAATTTATACATAATCTTAATAGTTTGCGCATTAACGCTTAGATAAGGGTAAAAGCAGAAATACGCTGATGGTGGTTGTATAATTGAGGTGAGATATGAATCAAAGAATTTTTTAACACATTTCTTTCTACAAATTAGAATTGAATCTTGTACTCTAAATTAGGAATATACAAAGGTATAAAATAAGTCATCTAATAGGTAACAATTATATAAGAGATAAAAGAATATTTTGAATAAACATTGATTGAGAGTGTGGAAAATTATCTTCCATCTAAGCTATAATTACACTTAAAAAAATTATATATATTCTAATATGACTATAAAAATATTATATATATTGTCATTACATCTACTTTCTTTCATTTGTGTCATTACTGATGTATTATGTTTTACCTTACATATAATTCGTATATTTTAACTTAACTTTCTGTTTTTCTCCTAATAATTTTATTATAATTAAGTAGTGCAGTGCAGCCAGCAGTAGTAAAAAATAATATAAAATAAAATGTTAATTCAAATTAAATAATATTTTGGCGCGTTTATTACCATCACTATTACATCACTTTGCTTCACGTGTGCATTAGAAATGCCCATATTTCTTCACTGGCTCTCTACCTTGGCACCCGCTATGTGCCTACTCGTCTCATATTTCATCGTTCAAACTTTATATCACCTTTCCCTAAATAGATAACTATAACATATTTAGACTGAAGTTATATTTTCCTTATAGTAGAAATAAGCATAGAGTTACCTATTATCATTTTAGTATAAATCATTACTTCATAATATCTTCTATCAAAAATATATATATATTTATCATATACTTGTGATATTGTTATATATTCTTAACCAGTAAATTCATCCTGTGCTTACCTATAATCTCTAATTCTTATTTGTATGTTTGTGATCACATTGCCGATTTATTGTAACTGCAGTACATTATTATCTCATGTTATTATGCTACTTTAGGACCTTCAGTTGCTTGATCACAATTGCTTTTCTTACTACGTGTGCATTTTGGTATGCTTCCGATGTTTTGCTAAATTTGGTGAAATATAATATTAATTATCTAGTATAATTATATTATATTTTATAAGAATTCTACTTGGAAAAATTAAAGAGTTATGTGTTGTTAAAG
>JABUQX010072451.1:0-5000 GCA_015478945.1 Trachelipus rathkii
GGTTCATATTTTAGTGTTAATGCAAATGGCAGTGCTAATGCCGTCCCGAGTATTGTCGGCACCTGCATTAATCAAATGAAATGAAACTTTTTCGAATCTGCCGTAGAACACACTGTTGAAAATCGTTGTTTGGGATATTGGAAATTACATTACTCATAATAGATATTTACTGACAATTCTTAAAGTTGATTATTTAACAAATCCGATACAAATGGCACTAAGCACTTTCAACTTTAAAGCACAAGATAATCAACAGGAGGCAAAATAAGGGCTTTCCTTTTTACTCGATTGTTTATAATCAATACTTATTGCGCTTGTTAGTTATTCAAAAAAAATTAAAAGACCCTTCTTTGTAAATTATGGCTTGTTATTTTTAGACCTTGCCGGAATCAAAAGAGGGGTTTTGGGTTTCATTTATTGTCAATCAATCCTTAAAATATAAAGACCTCTCCACTCACATGCAAGGAAGCCTGTTAATTCTCAGCGGCGATGCTGGCTGTTATCCAGCATTGAGAAATTTTGAACAAAATAATTTTAAATAAACGTGTTAATGTTTTGAACAATTAAATAATGCTGATACTTTAATTATTTCGAAAATATAGTTGTTGACATAAATTTCACTTTGAATCTTTCTGTGGAACCCCATGATCTAGTTGTATCGAGGGAGTATGTTGCGATAGGGTATTTTTTCAGATTTGTTAAAATTCAGAAGTTGAAGCTGGTGATGGCTGTGCTTAATCTGAGCATTACAATCAGGTGGAGGTAATTTTCAAAAATACATATCCCACATTGGTCCAGAATGAGCCTCATATTCAATTATGCGGGAACCTAATTGTAAAATATCAATATAGTGGATGAAGTGAACAATAGTGAATACTTTTCACTTTTAACGGATGAAACAGCAGACATTTCTGGGGTGGAGCAAGCTGTCAATTGTGCGTACGTTTCGTTGATTTGATTAAAGAGTTAGGAAAGTTAGAAAATTTTTAGGTTTTTTTTTGTTGAAAAAAAAAATTAAAACTGAATATAAGAAGAAGTCATTTTATTGACTACCAGAGAAGCTTACAATAATTAAATATGAATTAAAGTTCGTTTTTGGACATGGATTTGATGGATGCTACCACCCTGGCTGGAAAAAGAAAAATGGACTATGAATAATAAGAAATCAATATCCCAAGGCCAAATATTTTTCCACTTTGCTCTTATTCGCTTAAATTTGGAGTTTGTTAATGAGCTTGAATACTTGTTTCCGAATTTCGAATACTTGTGGGCACAGTGAAAGAAGTTTTAAGATTTTTTCTGTGAAAGCCCATTGCGTAGGAAACTGATAATGAATAAACAAATACAATGAAGAAACAAGATGCTCCTCAAAATACAATTGGATAAGAATCCGGTTCTTCAAAAATTTCATTCACATTAAATCAGTTTTGGAAACTTTGCCATCAGATTCAGAAGTAACTCAGGCCACAGGAACAGCAGCATTTCAACTTTCGTCAGCAACAGGAACTCCTAAATTCATTATTTGCTTTATCATGGCCAAGTATTCCTCTTACTTTGAGCCTGTCGCCAACATTTTTTAAACTAAAACTATCAAATGTAGAATAGCATCGCAGTCAATTTGAAAGACCATTAGATATTAAAAAAAAATTGAGAAGAAAAACATGTTGCGTCTGTTTTCAACATAGAGTAAAACATGTCGCGTCTTTTTTTCAAAGGAACTTGCAGATTTTTTTTTATAGAATCTCAATGCACTAATAGTGGTCAAACGACAAATGCAAAGACCATTAGAATCTAACTTTTCTGTAATTCTGTGGAGGATTATTAATCAGGGTTTCTCTTATTTATACCATACCTCAGTTCATGATTTTCGTCTCTGCATATCCAGATTTTCGGACGAACACCAGAATACCAACATTTCTCTGTATTTTACATCCCGCTAGAATTAAAAAATTTAACCATATCTGAATAAAACAGAAAAATTGAATCACTTCAAATGTATATAATCTTATAGGACTGGAAAGGTGAAGCAGAATCATGGTTCAACTTATGGAAGAAAATCGGATGGGGACCAAGGGTTAGATGTAGACGAAAATGTGTGCACTATACGTGAACTGTGAACCTCCAAAAACATTGCGCTTTTTCTTCTCATGTTGTTTTACAAGCAATTAAAATCTTCCTAACGCTTCACCAAAACGACTTGGACAATCGAGGATTCATTCTCTTTATGATACTTTAACGTAAGAGCTGAAACTTTGCTAAGGTCATTCCATTTTGAAAGTCGTTTTATTATATAGAATTATGGTTTGCTCAGTGTTCCAGAGGAAAAGTTTTGGCAAAAAATAAAACCACGAACTAATTGATGATGTTATAAAAGAATTTGGAAAATTAAAAAAAAAAATTTAAGCTTTATAACCAAATTACAAGTACAAATGAAAAAAGAACAAAAAAATTAGTTCTTTTAAGTGGCTTGCCTCAATCAAATCCAAATATTTTTCGCAACTACTTTTTATAAGTTAATTTTATTTGTGATTAAAGTAACTAAAAAAGGTCATATATGACCTACACAGTCTTTCCAAATTTAATTTCTGACTGACATAGTGAATTAAGCATTCAATATCAGACATTTATTATCAAATATAAATTTGGATTCAAATAGTAAATACAGTGCCGCCAGTGCGTAAACGTCGAAGACGGTTCGAAGAAGAAAGAAAAACGCCAAAATAACCTTGTATTTATTTATTTATATATAAATAATATATAATATAGTATAATATATAATATATATATCATATATATTTATATATATATATATATATATATATATATTATATATATAATATACTAATATATTATTATTATCAACTTATATAAATATATATGTATATATATATATATAAGGTATTATATATAATTTATAATATATATATATGTATATTATTTATATATTATATATATATTATAATATATTCTCTATTTTATACTATTAATCACCTATATAATAATATATATATATATTATTTTTATAGTATTATTATATTATATATATAATATATATATATTATACTATACTATACTCAAAAATATAATTATGGTATATATATATTGATATATTATAATATATATATATATATATAGTTAATATATATATATATATATTATAAATAATATATATATATTATTTATATATATATATAATATATATATATATTATATAATAATATATATAATATATATAATATATATATATATATATATATATATATCTATATATATATATATATATATAATATATTATATTAATATATATATTTATATTATATTACATATATATTATAATATATATTATAATTTATATATTTTGTGAAATTCGAAATTAAAAAAAATCTTGGCCCCCCTAGATTTTATAACTGCGTGCGCCAATAATTTTATATATAATATATATATATATATTATAATATATATATATATATATATATATATATATATATATATATTATATATATATATTAATATATAATATATATATAAATATTATATTTATAATATTATATATATAATATAGTAATATATAATATAATATATATATTCGGCATTCATCTCTCGGATTCACAATTATAAAAAATAAATTATTTGCATTCACACTCGGAAACTCGGAATGCTATTAGAAAATGTCTGACGGACTTGTTAGAAAATTTTAACAACTTTTTGTTGAGAAATTGATTAAATAAGCCACTTGACTAAGTTGCGTCTCAGGTAATGACAGTAAATTTATTGAGTCCACAAATCTGAATGTAGCAAATATTAATACTGATAGTGGACTCGTAGTTGTGAGTATATAATTCGCTCGAAATCAACTGTTGAAGCATTTCCGCAAATGTTTTTCTTATCCTGTGTGGTTTGAGACTACTTCTGTATTTTATCTAATGACAATGACACCTGTAAATTGTAAACTTTGCAATCGTAATTATTTTTGAAAAGGAAGAATGACATCGTCAGGTTAAGAGCTATCAAGGCAGCAAACATTAAGAGAATTATGTAGTAAAGAAAAAATGAGTAAAAGAGTAACAGGATCCCAAATTCAGCTTCAAGAACGAAGCAGATAACTCTTGAAACTAATATAAAATAGTAATATAAGGACAATGAACAGAAAAATCATAAAGGATGGATATAGTAAATTTACAAAAATTATAGTAATGGATGATGTTCTGTTTCGTCACGTTGACATCTTGGCTTTGTATGGCTAACGAAAGAAGCAGTCCTTTTAACCTACTTCTTCAAAGGAAATACTACAGAGAAATTATTTGTGAGAAAAGTATGATAGAGTTAAAACTAAAAATTTTCAGAATTAATAACCTCTATCAAATAATCATCCAAGTTAGCTTCTCCATCCGACGCCCTTTTTTCTACTAGAATTAGGCCATAGCAGAGTGCCCTAATTAAAATGGTTCAATATATCATATCATCAGTCAGTTATTCTTTGGTTTTTTCTGCTGAGTATAGTCCATGGCCGTTGACATCTCTATCTTTTCAGAAGCCAAAATTTGTGTCTGTGCTCTAACCTCTCACTGAACTCTCATACAGGTGAAATAATCTCAGTGACGTATTTTAATGGAATGTTTGCCCGAATGTCACCTATATCCACAGTGATGTTCACGTTGTGTCCATGAAGACATGCTTGGTGCCAAATTATAAAGAAAATTCTGCTGCTAACTACGTCAATGATCAACAGTTAGAAATGTTGGTAACACTCAAATAAGAAGTCAGCGAAGTGTCTCTCAAAATATAGGTCGATTGCGCACACTTTAATCATTCGACAATGGCTCAGTAAGAACTAAATAAAATACAGCCCAGAATTAAAGTTCGCTAACTTTCCGTAATACATGAACGTTCCCCTGAAATTATGTTAAAGTTGCAAAAGCTTAATGAATCTCTCTGCCAGTACTGCCGCTCTGATGGTAAAATAAATGTCTTCCCATCCCATGTCAATTCTATTCTAACCA
>JABUQX010072451.1:10000-25954 GCA_015478945.1 Trachelipus rathkii
GAAGACGACAGGTTAACGGACTGGCCAGATGAGTGTACACAGAAAATTTGTGTTGACAATTATGATTATTTTTATTCAAACAGTAGCTGATAAATTTGCGTTGAACCAAAGGAAATTACTTTTTTAATAACATCAATTTTACAATTGCTCTATATTGTGAATTTTCCATCAATGCATATTGAATTTGGCATTCTATTGTTTTAATAATAAAATAATTTTTTTTTAAATATTGTAATCATTTTAAAGACCCATGAAAATGCTTTTATTTTTATGCTTCTTTCTTCTTTTATATATATATCTCTATTATATATATATATTTCTATTATATATATATATATATATATATATATATAAGATATAATATTATATATATATATATATATATATAATATAATATATATAATAAAAGACACGGCGAACATTGAGAGAACCCCCCCCCTAAGCTTGGAGCTGGCGAGCCCATGGTATATATATATATATAATATTTATATAATATTAATATATATATACATATATATATTATATATATATATATATATATATATATATATATATATATAAATTATATATATATATATAATAATTAATATTATTATATGAAAAAACTGCGGACGTAACGTTGGCGCTCTAATCCTTTTCTATAGTTTACTACGGCGGCAGATGCTCGGGGGAGTTTACCTCTCGCATTCCTCCACCCTTGCGTCGCCCTCGTTTCACAAGGGGTGCCTTGCTCTCGCACGAATCTGCGTGAGTATTGCGAACCCAAGACTTGTTCGTTGTGGTGCCTCTTCCTTTCCAGCTACTTCTGCTCTGTGGAAACTCCTTGCCTCTTCTGTTTTTTTCCAACTAATTATTAATCTTCCTCTCTTTAAAGCCCACGTCTTCGCTCACCTGAGAAATTTGCGTTAGACTGGGGAATTTGGGTGGGCTTTTTTCAATGTTTTATTTTCCGCCCCCTCCCTTGAAGAAGGGCCCAGCCCGTGAGTGGTGGTGATCTGTAATATATATATATATATAGTATATATATATATATATATATATTTATTTAATCTATTGTTAAAATAAAATTAATTAATAAATATATTATATATATATATATATATAATATAATATAATATAATATATATATTATTATATATTATATATATATATATATATATATATATATATATATAATTATTATATATTAATATATATAATTATATATATTATATTTATTATATATTATATATATATATTTATATAGTAATATATATTATATATATATTATTTGAATTGAAATAGCTCAAATGTTTTAGTATATATAATACCTAATACCTAATATGCATTATATATAATTTATATATATATATATATATATATATATATACTATATAGTAATATATATATACTTATTATAATATATATATATATAATAGTAATAATATATGCACCTAATACCTATATATGCATATATTGTATTTAGATATCTGGATTTGCATTTTTTATTTTAAGGTCTAACCTAGTTTATAGTTGTTATTCACATTATGAACTTGAAATTACTGTTATTAGAAAAACCTAAAAATAATGTTCCATGATGTACCAAAAAAAAAAAAAAAAAACAATGAAAAGTGCATCATTTTGTAACAGATCTTTTCATCAAAAATTGGGCAAAGCTGAAAATTAAAGCCATTTTATTCAAGGAAGTATCTTCAGGTGTCACAAATTCAAACAGGCCTACCCACGTAGTGAAACATTATCATTTGATTGAATTTTTATGACATATTTAAAAAAAATTAAATTGGCGAATACCACACAAATATTTGACACAATCTCATTACTCTTAACAAGGATGGTGCGAAATATCAATTGAAAAAAATCCACTAAATTTTTTTTAAACTTGTAGTTATGATTGAATAAGATTATGGAGCATATATTTAGAATTTTTTAAGTTTTTTTTTTATTTGCTAGATTTAAGTGCGTATAAATACAATAGATTAAAACAGCTAAAATAAAACTATATATATTATGAAGTTTTTAATATATTTTTTTAAATTTTCAACAAAACTATTGGCATGTAACCCGTAAGTTCTATAAACATTTCTTTAGGTGTTGCTGTTTCATTTGTTTCCATTGTAAATAGATTTTGAACCCAGAAGCCTAGGGTTTAAAAATTGAAATTAATGCCAGATGCAGACTAAATATATATATTTTGTTTTTGTATAATGTCGTTATAGTATGTTAGGCCAGTATTAGATGAAAATTGTCTACAATTTTAGCACTCTTATTAGAAAAGACATAGATATGCTGGAGAGGGGCACAACGTAAGCAAACGAAGGAGTAGATTTTTGGCTTGAGGATTAAGAAAATAAGTCGTGATTAAGGTCTGAGATGCCATGGCGGCTTCGTAAAGTATTATTCTTATTTATTTATTATGGGTTGACTGGGATATTTAAGGGGCCAATGCGGCTTCTTAATTATTAATTTATATTGGTTTGACTGGGACAGTTTCTAAAAAGGACATGCGGCTTCTTAAGTATTATATTATTCTTATTTATGAGTTGACTGGGACATTTTAGAGGGTAAATGCGGCTTCTTTAATTATTATTTTTATATAATTAATTATTAATTTGGTTGACTGGGACAGTCCTAGAATAGGCCCATGCGGCTTCTTAGTATTATTCTTATTTAAATTATTTGAACATTTATTATGAGCTGGACTGGGACATGTAATTTAGGGGGCCAATTTGCGGCTTCTTAATTATTAATTTTTTATTGGTTGACTGGGAACAGTCTAAAATATGGGACCATGCGGCTTCTAAGTTATTATCTTATTTATTATGGGTTACTGGGACATTCTAAAAAAAACAAACCACGAGAGGTTAATTGCGCTTCTTAATTATTATTCAAAATAATAATTAAGAAGCTGCATTAACCCCTCTAGAGTGTCCCAAGTCAACTCATAATCAATAAGAATAATACTTAGAAAGCCGCATGGTCCTTATTTAGGCTGTCCCCAGTCAACCATAAAAATTAATAAATTAGAAGCCCCTTGCCCCTTTAAAGATTTTATTTAGCTTAGATATATAAATAATAAATAAGAATAGTATTTTTTAAGAAAGCCGTATGGGCCTATCTAGACTGTCCTAGTCAACCAATAATAATTACTAATTAAAAATAATTAAGATGCCGCATTGACCCCTCTAGAATGTCCGGTCAACTGCATATAAATAAGAATAATACCTTAATAATACATGGTCCTTTCTAGACTCCCAGTAAACCAATAAATATTAATAATTAAGAAGCCGCATTGGCCTTTCCTAGAATGTCCCAGTCACCCATAATAAAAATAATAAATAGAATAGATATTTAATGAAGCCGCATGGGGCTTACAGAAATTGTGACTCGTTTTAATAATATATTGTATATTAATAATTAAAAATAATTTATTCTGCATTGATCCTCTAGAATGTCCCAGTCAATCTCATTGAATTAATATAAGATATAAATACTTAAGAAGCCGCATGGCCTTTTTTAGACTGTCCCAGTCGACAAAAATTTAAAATAATTGAGAGCAGCAATTTGGCCATCTCGAAAGGTTTCCCAGTCAATCTATTATATTATAAATTGAATTTAAGAATATTATTTTTAATAATAATTAATGTAATTATATGATAAGTATTTATAGTTAACTAAGCACAATGGGCCACCTCAGACTGTCCCAGTTTAACTAAACAATAATTAATAATTTAAGAATAATAATTAAAAAGTTGCATTGGCCCTGTCCCATTCATCCATAATAATTTAATAATAAGAAATAATAATAAAGAACCCGCATGGGCCTATCTAGACTGTCCCGGTCAACAAAGTAATTAATTAATAATTAAAGAATAATTTATTCTTAATTATTAACTGTTATGGGTTTGACTGGGACAGTCTAGACTCTAGATAGGCCCATGCGGCTTCTGAATTATGTATACTTATTATTAATTTTTGTTGGTTGACTGGACAGTCCTAGGTAGGCCAAGTGTGCTTCTTAATTATAATTACTATTCATTAATTAATTAATTATTATTAAAAATTATTGTTAATTCTTAATTTTTATGGGTTACTGTGAACGATTCAAGAGGGGCCATGCGGCTTCTCAATTATTTTTATTGGTTTGACTGGGACAGTCTAAAAAGGCCCATGCGGCTTTGCCTTAAGTATAAATTCTTATTATTTATGGAGTTGACTTGGGACATTCTATGAGGTGACTATAGGTGGTCTTCTTAATTAATTAATTGGTTGACTGGGAGTCTAGATAAGGACCATGCGGGCTTCTTAAGTATTTCTTATTTATTATGGTTGGACTGGGATCATTCTAGAGGGGCATGCGGGTTTCTTAAATTATATTTTTATTGATTGACCTGGGGGACAGTCTAAATAGGTACCACGAATCCAGATTGTTAAATAGACTTTAAAACGTTAAAATGAAAGCCCTGCAGTTGGCTTCTGGGCCTGATGAATGACGGGTGGGTTTTTCTTTATCGTCTGATGAGCAATTTTAGTTATTTTTTCCTATAGGTTTTATTTAATTTTAACTATTAATTATTTTCTATCCTAAGTAAATTTATCATTTAAAAAGCATATATTTGGACTTCATATGTCATAAATAAAAATGTTTGCAAGAAATTAAAAGATATTTCAATTTAAACTTAATTTGGGAATGAAAGGGTTAAGAATTCTATCTTTTAATAAGTAATTTATTACATTTTTATTTTTTAAAACAAAAACTCTGCAACCATTGCATGAAACTTAGAATCAAACAAGATTTATCTAAAACTTTTCATAATATTCGTGAACCTCCGTCCAAGTCAGGAACCTGTCGATATTATCAGATCTTCTGTCTAAAATTAGCTTAAGAATATTTCATCTCATTTCTTGAAAACTTCTTCCTTTCGCCGATTTCTTCTACTCAGTCTCGTATTCCATTTCGTTTATATTTTTGTACCTCGTATTTAATTCTCGGGTAACTGTCAATACTTGAATTGGGAGCGAAAAAGCTAGTAACCATTTTTTTGGCTTCTTCGGTTCCATACCTTCAAAATTATTCGATTTCGGTGCACTCCAGTTCCACCCACACTTTCGAATTAATTACAGTTATGAAATTATATAATGCTAATAAGGTATATATCCCTTTTCTCTTCACTTACAATATGAAAACTAGTTTTTGTATTTATATTATATATATATTATTTTTTTGTTCCTGACTCCAATGTCCTCTCACTCTCTTTATATCATCTAGTTTGGTAAATTTAATGACAAAAAGTTATCTCATTCAAATCAATTTTGGTAACGAATTTATATATAAGTATGATGTTTTCCTATTGATGTAATTTTGTAATTTCCGTTATATCAATATATCAAGTATCTATATCAATAAAAGTGTTCTATCAAAGGGTAGGATGTATGGTACCTCGCGCACACGCTGTGAATGTACACTTCAATTATGAAGTGTAAAGAAACGACAAATAATAAACAAATTATCCAATTATCTATAAATGTGGTGTCTTACAGGTGTTATTTTTGCCGAATTTTCCAGTATGTATAACGTCTTTGTAAAGTGTTGTGAGTAGCAGGTTGGTTAGATTTGGCTAATATGATGTAAATTGTCTGTTATATGTGTTGAAGATCTCTGTTAATGGTTGACATACTGGACAGAATAGACTTGAATTAAATGATTTTAGGCTACTATCTTGGATTGACTTTCACATAGTAGAAATTTCCGGTTAATATTGTATAATGATGTGTATTGTCTCGGCCGCTGTGCCTTCAATAGAAGATTAGTGTTCTTTGATGGCATACTTGGGTATAGCTGACTTGTTGTAATTTATGCATGTATCTATTGTTTAATTTATTATGTAAATTTGATTTCTAACGGAAATATCTAATGTGTAATAATGTTGTAAGTTGTAAATTTTGATGAACTTTTTTTTAAAACTAGATTTACATTTTAAATCACGAAGAGAAACAAGAAGTAAAAAAAATGAAAATTTTTGTATGAAAGAGTTCTTGTCTAAGCGGTTGTTTTCTAATCTGGAATTGATCGTGAACACATCTTTGGAATAAAGAATAAATCTATTTGCGAACTAAACAGTTGTTTGAGAACTTCCTTGGAAGAATACTAAGATTCTACAAAAGAGTTGCAAGAGAAGGAGGACTTCCATTAGAGATACAATCAAAATTTCCTCGGAGAGGATTGTAGAAGAGAAAAGCATAATGAACTTGGTGAAATGTTCACGAAGGCAAGTGCCATCATTCTTGTGATTTGGATATTTAAGGTTAAAGATATCCCACTTCCGAGGAGCTGTGAGAATACAGGTACAAGGATTAATTTTACCTTACATAAATTGAAATTATGGTCTATCCCAGCAGAAGAGCTGGCAAGGTACTAAAGAGTAGATGGACTAATTTACGTTAACGCAAAATTGAGATTATGGTTATCTCAGCAGAGGAGCTGGAAGGTACAGGAGTACGAATATTTGAATTACGTGACAATGACAATGGAACGGATGATGGTAAGCGTAGTAGGAAAGTTGTAAGTGATAGTAAGGTGTCTGGTGCAATTAAATAATTGGTAAATGCAAGGATACTAAGTTTTAACTGCACTAGGGTTTTGGAAGCTTACTATTACCGATATTAATGTATAGTACAGAAACTGGTGTGGAATTAGTATGGCAGTCTGTTCAGTGGTTAATCTTAACCTATCAGGGAGATATGTGGCGTAGCAATGGGAATAAATGTGGTAATTAAGGTGGTTTTATTTCATTTGAAAGAATGGATGACAGTCGAATGGTTTATATACGGGGTGACTGAGTTGGGAAGTGACCGGCTGAGAACCCAAGATAATTGCATCGAGTCAGTAATATATGTCAGAGGAAAAAGTGGAATGATCGTGTAGTTTCAAGCGAGAAGAATGGTACATAAAAGGAGTGAATGTATGGCGTGGTTTTGTGAGGGGGATATGGTTGTTTGGGCTATCTTAACTGTTCTATCATTCGGTGAAGCATGGCTTTGCACCCAACCAGTCTATGGAATTGAAATTGAGGCCCAATGATGCCTCTTATATCTCAAACTAAAACACGATGTACCGAGGTTTTAATCGAAAATCTACTTCATGTTGTTAAAACCACTGAAATGGAATGTCGATAGCTTATTTTCAGGTAATATTTAGTATCAAGAATAATGTATGGGTAAATTAATGAAATCTATCTCTGATCTTCTCTTATCGTATTGTCGTGGACAATATATTAATTATAACAAGTGTTAATGTTTTTTTATTAGTTCAATTACTATATAATATTAAACAAACTTTATAAAATTTAAAGCTAGACAAAAATTAGAAAAAAAAATAAAAACAAATTGTAATTATTAATGGGAATTAAATATTAATATCATAAAAATGAAATATATTAATCTTATTCCATATTCTATATATAAGTGTCAGACATTGGGACACAAAATTCTGTCCTTTTACATCGAGTAAAAAGATATAATATTATTTTTGATGATCCGTATAAATTCAAGATAAATGATGTCAACAATGATCGTACTTTCTCTTTGCGTTTCCTTGTTATTCAAGAAGATTTCAGTTTTCTTTTTCCGTTGTCCTTCTTCTCTCATTTATTGATTTGTCGTCATTCTTCAACGATGAATTCTAAAATATTTTTAAGATGGACTGTACGTTCAATGAAAACAAATGAGTTTGATATCTATTGTGTTCTGATTCCAATCGGAATAAAGCAACTTCCTTCAACTTTGGTTTTCTATAATATCTCTTATATATATATAATCTTCTTCTTTCCCATTTTGTCATAATAATTTCATTAGCAGACTCTATTTATATAATCTTCAATTTCGTTCTCACTTCCCATAAACATAACCATTTGGTAAATTCGACTATTAAATATGATATTTTTCAGTAATTCCTTTTTTAAGCCATCATCAATGCCCGTCCAAGTAAAGAACTTGTCGACATCATCAAATTCTCTATCATATACAGTCTATATATTATACCATCTTAATTCTAAAGTGGAGTCTTTTTTCTTGAACTCGAAGATTTTTTCTGGATAATAAACGCGTATTTAAATCTTCATCAATCCATCCCAACTTGTTTTCATCACATAAATTCTATACGTCAGCAGTTTTTTAGCGAAATTTCCCTCTCGTAGTTTTTCCCCTTCGCTGATAAGGAACCTCTAAAATAACTTGGTTTTTCCTTATATACATCATTCTACAAAATATATAATTAATAAAATCCTTTATCTTCCTCTTTAAATTGTGTTATACTGAGCAATGTTCTCATACATAATCTCGGAATTCTCTCCTAATATTATTTAAGAACACAGTCTAAGATCATTTCTTTGGTTTAACAATATGCACATTATACGTTAAAAATCTATCTCTAGATCTCGTATTCGTGTTCTCTTCCTTATCGATGAATTCATCTCGTTTGACATAATTCTTTCTCTCAATATTCTCACATCTCTTATCTGTATAAATTCAATTATTTTACGGTAAAGTCAAACTCTGTCTTTTGAATTATCTTTACAATCTTTCTGGGAGAGGACAATCTAAACCAATTCAAATAGAATCTCTCTTTGAAAATTCTCCATCCAAACTGCATGAAATTATAATGGTACGGCAATTCGTTTCACGCTTACAACCAAGCTGTCTCTCTCTAACACTTTAATTTCAATGTTGAAGAAAAAACCATGTTCATAACGTTTCAATACATTTTAATTCCTCCGGAACTGGAAAAGATATTCCATTCTGACGATAAAACTAAGTAATAACCTTTGTTGAATATACCTTCTTTTAACTCCTCACCATTCAAAACCCCAACTAAGATTTTTTGAAAGGCTGTAGCTTATCTCTTGTCGACAATGAAATGCGATAAAGATTTCAATACACCCTCTAAATTAAATAGCTTCTTTGATAATCTGTCTAACCCTTTTCATTTGGTACGTCTTCTATACTATCTCAATAAATAATCAATTCGCTTCATAATACAAATCTATTATCATATTTTGCCTATTCTGCCTAATTCCGTTAACTTTTCTTCCATGGTTTGCACTTGCTAAATATCAGTCGTAATATTATTCTCATCTTTAATTAGTTCTTATTATGAAGAGAAAATAATAAGTGTTTTTTAATATAAAATATTATATTGTGTTTCCCTTATATTCCCAATCTAAAAGCCTTTTTTTAAAGTACTTAAACTCTTCAAATTCTTCGGAATCTGGAAAATGATTACTTTCAACTCGAAAGAAAAACGTTTTCATAGACGAAGGACTTTGTATCCAAAACTCTTTAAAAATGTAACGAAAATCATAAAATTTACGAGACAATTTATGGTTCATCAAAGTCACGATTTTGCACAGCAGAAAATAAAATCCACTTTTCGATAATAATTCCCAAAATCTATTCACTGTGACCAGAAACAAGTGTTGATAAGGCAAATTTAATAATTGATATAATACTAAATACAGCAATCTCTGATCCTGGAAAGAACACCTTTAATTCGTTCTCATCTAAAGAATGAAACAAATATATTACCATTTCCATTTGTGGAAGAAATTGTAAAAATTCCCGAAGGTTAAAAAAATGATAAGCCGTATATAAGATATCCCTGAACTTTTTTCTGGAAAAAATCACAGCCTTCTTTCTCTGTTGATCATTTAACTCTTCAAAACAGTTTTTAAATGGAACATAATTACAATTCGTAAATATCATTTCATTCTCAAAGCATTTCTTAAATTTATAATACAGAAAATACTCCCATTTTTTATATTCTCCCAACAAAAAATTACTCCATAATATAACCATCACATCATCTCCACATTCCCCCAAATCATTTGTACATATTTCTCCATTGACGATTTTAGGTCTCTTATCTTCTGGTAGTTGCTCCCACAAGGCAGGAATGACATCAGAAAAGCAGTAATAACAAGCTATACTAAACCTAATGGAAGAACTTATTTCAGTGTCCTTTAAAATCTCTCTCGCAGCCTTTTCTTTATTAACCATTCCATTGGAGGTAAAAAAAAAAGAACTTCTGAGGAAGTAATAGCAATAATCGAAGGGCAAACCAAATTTATACTTATGAAATTTTGCCCAATGATAGGATCTTAAAGAGCTTGAATAACAACCACAGGTGTGAGATTCTTTCTCTTAACACTAAATTTAAATTTTGTAAGGTACCCGAGAATTGCCTTCTCCATATCTCTCTTTCTTCACCGTATCTCCAAACAGAAAAAACCTGTAAGTGTCGATGGGTAGCATTCAAACAAGTGAGAAGAGTTTTCTTAACCTTTAATTCGTTTGCATACAATGGCCCCTTGTATAACGAAAAATATTCCAAACAAGAAACAATTTCTGTAAATTAATATATATATATATATATATATATATATATATATATATATATATATATATATATATATATATATATATATATATATATATATATATATATATATATATATTTATTATATAAATACATACATACATACATATATACATACATATATAAATACATATATACATATATATATATATATATATATATATATATATATATATATATATATGTATGTATGTATGTATGTATGTATGTATGTATGTATGTATGTATGTATATATATATAAATTTATATATTTAGAGATGAAGAACTATATATATATACATATACATATATACATACATATATATATATATATATATATATATATATATATATATATATATATATATATATATATATATATATATATATATATTTACAGAGATAAACACCATCACTCACGGGCAGAGCCCTAATCAAGGAAGAAGCTATACTCATAACGGCCGAGCAGGACAAAGCCAAGCCCAAGGAGAGAATAGCTCACATTTTCCCACCCGACCAGTTGCGAACCTGGGACCCTCGCTTTGTTGGGCGAGTGCTCTAACACTGAGCTATCGGGCGCTTTTATATAAATAAATAAATATATTTAAAATATATATATATATTATCTAACATACATCATAATATATATATATATATATATATATATATATATATATATATATATAATATACACATATATATATAATCATATATACATATATATACACATATATATACATACACATATATATATATATACATATATACACATAAATACATACATATATACATATACATACATACATATATATACATATATACATAATATATTTATATATATACATACATATATAATATATATAATATATATACATATATATATATAATAACATATATATAATTTAATAATAATAATAATAATAATAATAATAATAATAATAATAATAATAATAATAATAATAATAATAATAATAATAATAATAATAATAATAATAATATAAATATATATATACGTATATATACATATATATATACATATATATATATATATATAAAATATATATATATATACATATATAATATAAACATATATATATATATATATATATATATATATATATATATATATATATATATATACATACATAAATACATATACATAACCTAAATACATATACACATACACAACATATATATATACAAATATAAATATCACTACTATTATTAATACTATCACTATCATTACTATCATTATCACTACTATCACTAACAGTATTATTAACGATAACATTAATACTAACACCAATTATTAACACTCACTATTTTCATTAACACTAGATTTATCACTAATAATTTTATATTATTATTACTATTATATTTATTATATAATATATATATATATATATATATATATATATATATATATATATATATATATATATATATATATATATATATATATATATATATATATATATTAGGGATGTACCGGAACCAGAATTTTTGGTTCCGGCCGGAACCTTGGAAAAGTTCCGGCCGGAACCGGAACTTTTCGACTTCAGCCACACCTTACATATTCTACTTAAAACTTGTCTGATAACAAGTGGAGTCTCTCTAGAAGTATCTGGCATCTTGTCATATCCATACTGTGAGCTCTTAGTTCTTTCTGTAAGCCAAAATTTGGATAAGCGGATCAATAAATTTATTAAGTAAAAAAGGAATATACTATATAAAGTTCTACAGGTCTTCAAAGTTTAAAAAGCTTTTTTCAGAAGCGGGTAACGTGTTTGAGGATAAGAGATGACGTTTAACTCCACAACATGGAGAGCAACTTATTTTCCTACACCACAACATTTCAAAATTCAAATAAGTTCAATTTTAAGTAAGAAAATTATGGAATCTTATTTTAAAATTTTTGCTTAAACAGTATAGTTAATATTTTGTTTTGTAGTAGTTTCTACTTTAAAGTTAATTTCTTCTTCTTCTTCTAATAATAATAATAATAATAATAATAATAATCGCTACCGTGGCTCAAACGGTAGAGCGACGAATCGCATGTAACGAGGTCGGTTCGAATCCTAGGTAGAAGACCTACAAGTTCCCCCTAATTGAATAGGGATATGCAGTGAGTTGTGAACTTTATATATATATTTGTATATATATATATATATATATATATATATATATATATATATATATATATATATATATATATATATATCAGGCGCGGCTCGTCCTAAAAAATATTGGTAGTTGCATTTTGCATTTTACTCACACACACACACTATATATATATATATATATATATATATATATATATATATATATATATATATATATATATATATATATATATATATATATATATATATATATATATATATATATATGTATATGGGTGTGTGATAATAATAATAATGTGTGTGTGCGCGCGCAAAGTGCGTGTGTTTCAAAAAAGAGAGCATTGATGACCGTAAAGCATTAATCTAGAAAAATTAAAAAATTTTACAATAATTTTAAAAAAGTTATGTAACTTACCTTTACAATTTTATTTAAAAGAAAGTCCGCTCTTCTATCTTTTGATTGAGCAAATTTATCAATCACTTTATTATTAAAATCTTGTATGCCCATAATAAAGTCTTTCTCGATCAAAAGCATTGCTAAGGCGGAAAGTCTTTCTTGCCTCATGGTGTTTCTAAGAAAGGTTTTAATCCTTTTTAAATAAGGAAAACAGCACTCTGCTTTGGACGTTGTCATCGGAATGGTTATTAAAACTTTCAATAGTTTCACACTTTTACTAAAAGTGGCTTCCAAGTGATTTTCTGTAATGAAATCGAATAAAGCTATGGCTCCAGACATAGAACGAAATTCTTCTAGGCTATAAATTATAGATAGTTCTGTTTTAAGTTTCTTTATGTCAATGAAAGTGTACACTTTACAGTTTCATTTACATTTTTCTCAGGAAAGATGGAATCATACTGAGGAAACATTTCCGGCAGAAATAACGTGGCAACAATTAAATGTCCTGAGAATGTAAATCTATCTTTTATCTGACAAATAATTGAGAGATGATTGATAGAGGGATTTGACAGGGTGTGTAAAAGGAGTGGTTTGAAAGTAAACGTAGATAAGAGCAAGGTTATGGTTGTGAGTGAAGACAGTCCTCGGTGCGAGGTTATGTTGGATGGTGAGCAACTGGAACAAGTGTCTGAATTTAAATATTTAGGATATATGTTGGATGAAAAGGGAACGGATGATGGAGAGTGTAGTAAGAAAGTTGTGAATGAATGGTAGGAAGGTAGCTCGTGCTATTAAATCCTTGGTAGATGTAAAAGGACTAATTGTTGAGTGCGCTATAGAGTCTTGCATGAAGGTATGTTGTTACCTGTGCTAATGTACAGTAGTGAAACTATGGTCTGGAATAAGAGGTATAGATCTAAAGTACAATGTGTTCGGATGGACAATCTTAGGGGTGTGTTAGGTGTGGGACAAATTGATAAAATGAGGAATGAACGTATTAGGGGGTTGTGTGGTGTGAAGAAAGGGATAAATGAGAATAAATGAAAGTACATTGAGATGGTTTGGTCATGTGGAAAGGATGGATGATAGTCAGTTGGTTAAACGGGTGTATAGTGGTGAGTGTGTTGGGAATCGACCGGCTGGGAGACGAAGAAAAAGTGGATTAAGTCAGTAAAGGAATGCCTGGAGGAGAGGAATGTGAGTTTGGAGGCGAGAAGAAAGGTGCGTAATAGGAGTGAATGTCGGGGTTTTGTAAGGAGGTATGGTTGCTGGTTTTGTTCAGGGAAGGACCCCACATTGACGAGATGAAACAGTGAGGGTTCGTCGCAGTCCCATGAAGCTCTAGGGTGGATTTTCTGACGGCGACGGGTTCCCGCTACTATTGATATTGAGAGGGCGGTAAGGCTGGGCTTTCTTTTCGACTGTGTCATGTTCTTCTATTACTTTTCTTTTCCGATGCAATAACGCACCTTACCCTCATTTTTGGGGAAAGAAGAAGATAATAATAATAATAATAATAATAATAATAATAATAATAATAATAATAATAATAATAATAATAATATATATATATATATATATATATATATATATATATATATATATATATATATATATTATTTATACTATATATATATATATATATATATATATATTATGAGTTGAAAACTTATCGAAATTGCGCTTCACAAGAAAAATATAAATAAAAAATTTAGAAGCGAACAAATTTTTTTTTATATCGTTTATTTTTCAAAACTTGAGTTGAGACAGGCCCTGCAACGAAGTTTTCCCTATTTAGTCAATGTTAAATCATTTAAAACATTTTCAAAATATTTCGTTCAGTATCCCGATGAGATACGTTAAGGAAAGTTGCATTTATAATTGCAACGCGAGGAAAATCGAAGCCTTATATATACTTCTTATACGCGTTATATATATATATATATATATATATATATATATATATATATATATATATTTATATATATATATATATATACTATATATATATATATATATATGTTGAGTAAATGTGAAATTTTCTGACATATATAAAAAAAACAAAATCACGTTGATATTGGAAAAAAAAGTGGTGGTGTCAAAAACATAAAATGAAGGTGAGACGCTACAAATATATATATATATATATATATATATATATATATATATATATATATATATATAATAACTATATATATATATATATATATATATATATATATATATATATAAATAAGAATAAATAAGAGTAATAATATGAGAGACCCTATACAAATTCATTTGTTCCCAGGTCAGATTCGAGAGCAGGTTGCCATCAAAATATCGTTTTCTTTATATCATTTCGATATTTTAAGGTTAACTTTAAAAATCATGATTTTTTTTATATTTTTAGGCCACTTTTTTTCTAAATCAATCAAACCTAGCTATTACCTAATTAATGATAAATATATTTCATCTACATAATAAGTAAATTCATCAATGTTGTTTCAAGTCATTTTTAATAAAGAAATAAATAAAATTAGAGTACTCGGATATTATACAGTATATAAAAAAAAAATATATATATATATATATATATATATATATATATATATATATATATATATATATATATATATATATATATATATATATATATATATATATATATAGTTTTTATATAATATATATATATATATATATATATATATATATATATATATATATATATATATATATATATATATATATATAATATATATATATATATATATATATATATAATATATATATATATATATATATATATATATATAATAATATAATATATATATATATATATATATATATATATATATATATATATATATATATACAAGAGTGTTAAATATATTTACAATGATTTTATATAAGGTTCACATTATATTTACCTAACTACCTATACGACCATTACACGTGGTTATCAAGAGTAATATATATATATATATATATATATATATATATATATATATATAACTATATATATATATATATATATATATATATA
>JABUQX010072452.1:0-5000 GCA_015478945.1 Trachelipus rathkii
TATACATAAACACATTTCTAATTTAAATATACCCTATACACATTCCTATTTACATATTGAATGCTTAAGTAATTAGGTTTCCTCTTTACATTTCCGCTGCTAATGGATTCAATAAAAGGGAAAGGAGAAACCCTTCGTATAGTTTCGTCCATTGATTCCAAATTGTACTTGGAAGGATCGAGGGTGAAAGTACAAGTGGCTGAAAGAAGAATCAGAGTGAAGAAGAGGAGAGGAGAATGAAATGTGAGACTGTAGGGAATGTAGAAAGAAGAGGAGTTAGATGATAATTTTTTGCAGATGGGAGCGCAAGAGCATTAAAGTAGAGAGAATATGGAAACAGGTATGACGTGTAATCTGGAAGCAATGTCAAGAAACTAGCACAAAGGAATGGAGGGATGTATAAATGATAAACGACGCATGAAGAAGAATAACGTCAAGCAAGAAAGAGAAATAGAGCATAGAGCAAAAATATCGAAAGTAGTTTATTGATGCTAACCAAGACGTATCAGATTTAAGTTTATAAATTGGAAGACGTAGAGAGTAGATGGGGAGAGAGGAAAAGAATACAGAACCTTAAAGGGACCATGGGTTAACGTCCTCACAGATAGCTTAGAGAGAAAGCTAAATCGACGAGATTTGTATGGGACAGCAGGGGCCACAAGATGATAAGTAATAGATAAGAGACTAGAATGATAGTAAGTATGAGAGAGAGAATGATGAGAGAGAGAGAGTACTGAAGGAGAGAGAGAGAGAGAGAGAGAGAGAGAAGAGAGAAGAGAGAAGAGAGATATTATGTGCGGTAGAAGAGCGAGAGAGATGAAGAGAAAGAGAGAGAGAGAGAGATGAAGAGAGATAGAGAAGAGAAGAAGATAAGAGAATAGATGAATATAGACGAGACAAGAAAAACAAGACTAATAGAGATATATAGAGAGAGAGAGAGAAGAGAAGAGATGTATACGAGAATGAATAATAAACTTATCAGAATCAATCTGGACTTGACTAATAATTAATTTTTTATGATTATCATAATTATTACTTTGATAGGATTATTTGGAAGATTAGAAAATTATTTATCATTAATTAAGGATTAATATATAAGAGAATTTATATATATATTTACAAATTTATTTACCAATAAATTTAAAAATAATTTTTAATCCTAATAGAAAATTTAAATAAATAGTAATCATATAGAACATAAATAATAAAAATTAAAAATCATGATTGAATGTTTGAATATAATATATTATATATATTATTATATAATATATAATATATATATATATATATATATATAATTAATTAATATATATATTTATAATAATTAATTAATTATATTTATAATTTATATTATATATATATTATTTAATATATATAATAATTATCTTCTATTATTCATCTTCCTATCTTGGGTACCTACTAATATATTTTAGTAATAGTGACTTAGATACAATCATACGGATAAGAATAGTCAAGTAAGAACATTACTAATACTTGAAAGTAAAAACCCAGTACCTTACCGCCCCCTGTTATCATTAATTAGTGAGATACTGAGTTACAATCACAGGGTAAATAATCACTATAGATACATCATTGAGGGTACTATATATATATATAAATTAATATATATATATTATATGGGTGAGGAGGTAATCGGACCCTCTAACTATGGTAGTAACTTATCGTCAATTTGTATATAGTTAAGGAGTTCATCTCCCATGGCCCAGGTGGGCACAACTAATGTACCCCATACATAAACTCCATAGCCATTCTTCACTATCCTCTAATCATGCCATCACTTTTATGTACTCTGAGCCTCTGCAAATACTTACATATTTCTTATCTCTATTCAGACTTGTTTCACACGGACTTCGAATCAATTTCACTCTTCTTCCCACCGTGACGTGAGTTTCATCATATAACTAAAATTCTACCACTATATAGGTGACCAATTACGCTGTATAATTCAAACTCAGAAAGCTTTAACATGCTATACATACACACCTTATTTCACAATGACCAAACAACATCTTACTAATACAATGCTATTCATCTTATCCAATTTTCATTTTTACTGCGCCGAGTTCTTCACAAGCGCCTTTCTCGCGTCTGCACTGTTCTTTGGAGCTTTTCCAGAGAAATTCTTCCTCTCCAACAATTCATCATTGGTCCACAAATAGTTAACGAGATCTTTTACAAATAAGCCTGTTTTTTTTTCTTCTGACTCACTTTTCTTAATTTACGTTCATGTCCTTACACTTTATTAATTTCTTTTCCACACCCGTTAGCATGCCCTAATTGTCCATTCTTGGAACACAATTGGAACTTTAGATCTATACTTCTTATTCCAAGACCATAGGTATTTCTACTTAGGCTCTGAAAGTCGACTTAGAAAACTACTATCGAGGCGGGCGATTAACACCTAAGCTTAACTAATATATACCCTCTAATTGTAAGGACTCTAGCGCCTTACATAGGACTTAATATCCTTTACATTTCTACTGAATCAGATTTTTATTTGGTCACTCACTCCAACTCTCCATTTTGAGCTCAATTTATCACATCAGTAACTTTTCGTCTTACTCATACACTACTTGTCATATTCAAATTCACGTTATATACTACCTTCTCATCCAACCATACCTATATGATTTATATAAACTCAGACACTTATGTGCATCACTTCACAGCTTGCATCCATTACATCTTAACAACTTCATAAGTAACCTAGAGGGACTTGAGAGGTCCTCTCAACTCACTAATACTAAACCTTTACATTCTATTATCTATACGTTTTTACTTTCAAGACCCTCTCTTTTTTACATACCCTGTCACAAAATTCTTTCAATCACCCATCCTCTCAACTTCCTAACACGTCCATTCCCCAATCATACGAACCTATAATCATTCTCAGCATATATATATATATAATAACGCTATAGGTTAGGTGTGCTAACCCCTAATCTCTCATCCCATTCCCTCATATTCATTTACTATACTACCATTCCCCGAGTGTATATAATACACACCTATTATATATTATTCTCAGTGAATTTTCTTTCATAGCCCCATTACTCATTATATATCAATACATTGAATATATACACAAGGAGACTATAACCAATCACTACCTTGTCTATCGACTCTACTCAGCTATTAAATTACCCTTAAACTAAAATATTACAACTACATTGCACCATTTATTATCTTCATACTCACTACGCTTTACTATCGTGAGTATCATACATTACTTTTTGATTCTCTATTTCAGTAAAGCCTACACTAATAACATAACTAATATTACACTTATACCTGACCATATAAGTCATTACCCTATTAAAATAATCTATTCAATATACTACATATTGTAAATCCATAAAACTAAATATAATTTATTCTTCTTCTCCACCTCATTATCTTCTACTACAATCCTATGTATTCAGATAGTTGAAAGGAGGTTGTGAATGGATGCGATACAACAATTCCATCAATAAAATAGCAATTCACTCTAGACAATGAATAAACGTAAGTAGTATATATTGACACAGCAAGTCCGAAAAGTAAGCCCAGCCCTACTCCGCACTCATTCTATACGCACTCTTTTCCATAGCCTTGGATATTTCAAACACCACCACAAAATATATTCCACTCAACAAACTATTTTCAATAAACTTATTCTATTCCCCTATAATTTCTACAGTTCCCCTTTTGTCCGCATTTGACCCTTCATCCTCAGCAATTATGGGGTAACTACTGCTATATCGCCGCTCTCTCAAACTGTGCCGAAGTTCCTGTGTCGAATACTACTACCCTCCATAAACGCTTTTATTACCACCATATGTGCCAAACAGCCGCTCGCGCAATCAGTCACCATCACTCAGGCGCTACCCGCCCCTTCAGCATAAATTTTTCACTAGTATGCCATTCTATAACCCTGTCATATATTATTGACATCTTATCCTCTTAATCTCTTTTTTCCTTTGCCTTACTGCCAACTCAGCATTTTCTCTCCAGGCCTTCCTTTATCATTGACTCAATCCACTTTTTCTTCGGTTCCCAGTCGGTCGCTTTGATCTCCCAACACACTCACCACCTGTAATACCGCTTAACCAACCGACTATCCTTCATCCTTTCCACCAAACCAACCATCTCAACGTACTTTCATTTAATTTCTCATTTTATCACTTTCTTTGACATCAACTACTCTCTAAATGCCGATATCGATATTTTGATGCGATTTTTAATTACATATAATCTTTTTCTGAATGGCCTAACACGCGCCTAAGATTGTCCATCTGATACAACATTGTACTTTAGATCTATACCTCTTATTCCCAGGGGTTGACCCGGGTCCACTAATTAATAATCAATTAACTACAGGTAAAAAATACCTTCCATGTATATGACCTAGCCGCTACTGTCCTAAGACTCATAGTCCTCTTATTACAAATACACACTTAGGAATCACATACATTATTTCACCTTGCACAGTAACCCTTCATCGCCTTCAACTTTCCAGCTAAACTGCATCACGTCCTTCTTCGTCGTCATTTACATATCCTTAAATTCTATAAAATCAGACACTTGTTCCAGGGTGGCTTCAAAACATTCAGCTTTTCTAAGGCATAACTTAACATCTTCGATTTGGATTCTGGAGTAGTGCTTTCACTTCCTTATTTCCACATACAACATCCCTTACTCTTACTGCTACATTTCGTTTACTATTTCAACCCTTCCATTTCCTATGTTTTTCAAACAAGCACCACCAACTACGCCAATTTATCTCATTTCCTAACCAATTGGTATTTTCAACACATCATTTCCAGAATCCTTTCTATTCACTTCTCATACAATATCACTTAACCCATTCACATCATGGGCTTCCTTCGCCAATATTAAAAGAGAGGTACGTTGTGCACCTACTGTCTCATCGGCATTCTCCTTCATCCTATTCATTTCCCATCATCCTTTTCCTACACATCGAACATTCCAATCTCCAG
>JABUQX010072452.1:7500-15000 GCA_015478945.1 Trachelipus rathkii
TGAGCTGGGTAATGGGATATTATACTTAATAAACAAGTCCACTCAAGACCTCCTGGTATTCTTTTGGAAACAGGTTCGTGAGAGGGGTACTGTGGTGAACATTTACTGCAGACCAGCTATCCAAGATTTGTTCCAACTTCTCCTCCAGAGGTGACTGCTGGATATATGGGCCCTTCACTTTCTGAAATATTTAGAAATGGTATCAAGAACTCAAATCTTTTTTTAAGTTTCATTTGAACATTATGTCCAGTGTATAGTGTATATAAATATAATAAATAAATTATATATATATATATATATATATATATATATATATATATATATATATATATATATATATATATATATATATATATATATATATATATATATATATATATATATATATATATATATATATATATATATATATATATATATAGAGACACATTTATTGAGAAAGATATATGTATGTATATATATATATATATATATATATATATATATATATATATATATATATATATATATATATATATATATATATATATATATATATATATATCTATATATATATGTAATCTATAAATTCATATCTTTCTGTATATATATATATATATATATATATATATATATATATATATTTTTTTAAGACAAAAATATTTCGGAAAATAAAAATATTTATATATATTCAAATATATACACATCTCTATATACATTTATATTTTTCCAGATATATATATATATATATATATATATATATATATATATATATATATATATATATATATATATATATATATATATATATATATATATATATATATATATATATAAAATATATATATATATATATATATATATATATATAAATATATATATATATATATATAATCGTTAACAAAAAAAATTAACGGCGTTAACCATTAAAGCGTTTATCGGTAAAGAATGTAACGGAAGTTAACGTTAATCGTTAACGTTAACCGTCTTCAAAATATGTAGGAATAGTAATAATTTTTCATAAATTTTTCACATTCATAAAGATTGCAAAAAATAATAATAATAATAATAATAATAATAATAATAATAATAATAATAATAATAATAATAATAATAATAATAATAATAATAATAATAATAATAATAATAATAATAATAATATCTCTAACAATATTAATTATTATATTAAACCTATCAGACTTAAATAATTTAGGCTTTGACCTAGCAGATACTTTTGCCCTTTTTTTTTTTTTTTATTTTTTTTTTTTACAGATCACCACCACTCACGGGCTGGGCCCTTCTCAAGGAGGGGCGGAAAATAAAACATTGAAAAACCCACCCAATCCCCAGTCTAACGCAAAGTTCTCAGGTGAGCGCAGACGTGGGTTTTAAAGAGAGGAAGATTAAATATAGTTGGAAAACAGAAGAAGGCAAGGAGTTTCCATAGAACAGAAGTAGTTGGAAAGAAAGAGGCACCACAACGAACCAGTCTATTGTTCTCGGTACTCACGAAAAATTCGTGCGAGCAAAACACTTCTTCTGTTACGAGGGCGACGCAAGAGTGGTTGAATGAGGTCAACTCCCCCGAGCATCTGCCACTGCAGTACCTATAGAAAGAGATAGAGCGCCAACGTTGCATGCTTGAAATAGGGTCGCGAGAGTTTGAGAAATGAGGACAGTTCATTACTCTTAGCTTTAGGACTCAACCCTATCCGGTTTGAAGGGGTGGAGGCAGGTCCCCCCTCCCATGTGAGAACAGTACTCCATACAAGGGTGAATAAGGCCCTTATATATCTGGAGTAGCTGTGCAGGAGAAAAATTCCACAACCTGAACAGAACTCCGGCTTCTTTGAGGCCACCTTAGCAGCAACTGACAGAAGCGGTTTCCAAGCAATTTGTTGGTTATATTAAGTCCATGATTGCGCCTGCTATACCGGGAGAGACGATTTTGAAGGCCATCGGAATAGAAAAGGTGGGGTGTTTTTGAGGAGATGTAGAAGTTGAGTTTTTAAGGTTGAATTTTACAAGATTGCTGTTTGACCCCACCAGTCTAATGATCGGCAAGAATAGAATCGGAGAGCTGAAGACGAGAGGCAACTCTAGAAGCAAAAGGGAGAATTGAAATGAATTGAAGAATGGAGTTGAGTCATCAGGAACAGGTTGGAGGAGGCTGCAGCTAAGAAGATCGTTGTTGAAAAGTAGGAATAAAGTTGGGAGATAGAACAGAACTTTGCGGAACACCACAGTTAACAGGAAAGGAGGAAGAGGGCATCCATCAGCGAAGTGCTGATATGGGCGATCAGAAGAAAACTAGATAGAGCAAGCAAAGAGAAGCTTGAGAGCAGTGGCGCGTATAAACCGATTCAAAAGGCCTTGGATATGTCAAGCGCCACCATACAAGTCTTCCCGTGGCAGAAGACCATAAATCAGCTAGATAGGAAAGTATGTCACCAGTTGACTTCGAACGACAAAAGCCAAACTGGTGCTGCGGCGAAGAGCGCGAGACTCATCTGATCCAGAAATGAGGATTCAGAAGGTTTCAAAATTTTTAGATGAGAATACAAGTAGAGCTATAGAATTTGATAGTTTTGAAGGGTCTAGACAGCTACCTTTTTCGGGATCGGTTGGACATATGCGCACTTCCAGCACTGAGGAATATTAGTATTAAGACATAGAGTAGAGTTGAACGAGGACAGGCGTCAGCTCAGGAAACACCTCCCTCATGAACACAGGAGAATGACATCAGGCCCACCTAACCTTCTTGACGTTCATAGAACTCAGGATTCCATGCACACGATCATGTGTTACAGGTAAAGACATGGGAAACCAGAGAGGAGAAGGAGTAGGAGAGATAGCAGAATCGTCAGGGTAGAATTAGATGAAAAAGGAGGCCGAAGAGATTGGCCTTTTCAGAGGGTTTGGTGGCGACGGGCAATGGATCGACTAACGCGCGGGAAGGCATATCTGAACAGTCCTGAAACGCCTCTTTTTGATAAGGGGCGAAATCTTTATCACTCTGAGTCCAAGGCTGGCTGCTGCACTTTCGTTAGTCAAAGGTAGCAGCCGGCGAATAGTATCCCGCAACGATTCCAGAGCAGGAATGAAGAGAAAGTGTGCTAAGGTGAGGAAGGCGAGTTTTCCACATTCATTACACTAATGTCTCTCCTAGATAGCGCAAAGACAAACTCATCGAACCATGGATTTTGGTGAAAGAAAGATTTAGTTGAATGGATGAGACCTGCTCATCCGTCAGTGATTACCATCCCCTCCTATTTTCAGCGTTGACCGAAACATCCCCGAGTCAAACGGTTTCATTCTTGATGATTGGCCAAAAGCATTTTATTGCTTTAATTACCGATTAAAGGTGTAAAAATTACGTTTAGGGCCTTGGAGAAGCTGCTGGAGAAAAGTATTATAATTAAGAGCTACAAGATTGTGGTCAAGAGTTACCAATAGGAGGAAAAATGGTGTATTAACGAGAAGGGGTAGTGGTGAAACATAAATCAAACGTATTCAAAAATTGGTTAAGACGATCTGGAATATGTGTAGGTTACTTAATTAACTGTTCCAGATCATTGAGAATACACTGAATGTTTTGGCCTCCTCCCCGCCTGCATCAATGTGAGAAGTAGCCCAACCACTCAGTGTGGTGTGCGTTGAAATCCCTAAATGGGGACCTCAGCATTTGGATGCAGGAAAGTAACAGTCTCATGAAGTAGTAAGATAGTCAAAAAGAACGTGAAAATCTGTTCCGTGGGGAGCAGTAGCAGAAACACAAGCTAATGAAGTAGTAGTAGGAAAAGAGATTTTTAGCCACAAATTATCAAGGGTTGGAAGTTTAAGATTCTCGAACGATGTTACAGGAGTGTTTATATTTATATAGGCACAGACTCCACCTTTCGCAAGAATATTTCTGACATAATGTAATTAATACTTAATAGTATATTATTGTAAAAATAAAAGGACAACTAACAGTTTTAATACAAATATGTATATATTTTTATAAATTACAACCATTGACCTATTTCTTATCTTTTTCACTGAGTCGCAAAAGAAGCAAGTTCAAGTAACGAACGAAAGTTAATGACTCATTGAACGGGCAACAGTCCCTATTTTTTTCTTCAACGAACCAATAAGAAATGAAAATACATCATATCCCATGATAAACATTACTAAACGGGATAATAACCGTGTAAGATAAACACATTTTGAGCCATTGAGAGGAGCGTTTAGGAAATTTAGGAAAAAAAAAGTTTATCTGTTATCGAAATCGAATCTAATACAATTTAAAAATTGATAAAAAATATTTTATAAACTCGTAAATTAAGGTAATGGTTAACGGATGTAGAAGGAAATGATTAAATCGTTAACGTTATTCACGAATGTAACTCGTTAATAGTCCGTTACTTCTTTTCGAAATTAACGAAAGCGTTAAAAGTTAACGAAAAAATTAACGAGTTAATTAACGGATTAACGCTTTAACACGTTAATGCCCACCTTTGTATATATATATATATATATATATATATATATATATATATATATATATATATATATATATATATATATATATATATATATATATATATATATATATATATATATATATATATATATAAAATATATATATATATATATATATATATATATATATATATATATATATATATATATATATATATATATATATATATATATATATATATATATATATATATATATATATATATATATATATATATATATATATATATATATATATATATATATATATATATATATATATATATAATACAGAGATGCTTGAAGTTTGTTCCAAATTATAAAAATAACTCACCATAATTGGGTCACTTTCAGACTCTGTCCCATCACCTTCAGTGCCTTAATGTTTACAAGTAAGATTCGCTCCAATATTACACTTTATTTCCTCCAGTATCCTGGTCTTGGTAGCTTAGTACTTCCCTTCATTTAACCTACGTACCACTCCGAGTTTGAAGTAAGGATGCAGAGCTGTTGCCATAAGCAAATCAAAATCATCAAAGATACTGCTGAACCTCGGTTCAAAGCCCTTTTCTTTCCCTTTGTTTGCCTTTGGTTGCTTTAGCAAGTAGTTGACTAATTTTTGGCATAGTTAAATTTTCACCTCTCGTTGCATTTCCCCGATCTTGTCCTTGAGGAGGAAGAGATTAGGCAATAGGACTCCTGCAACATATCAAGCCTAACAGCAATAGGCGCCATTATTTCGATGTACTCCGCAATTACCTCCTTATCACTTTTTTTAAATACTGGAAGGCAAGGCTTTTGCTTCACACAAATGTTGTTGATTTGTGTCCTGCGACCATCAAGGTTCTTAAACAGGTCTTTTATAGAATCGTAGGGAGTTCCAGCGAGTAACACTTGGTGTTTTAAGCTTTGTTCCCAACTCCTTCTTAATTCTCGCAGCAGTTGTAGTTTTCCTGTTTTGGGCATTCCACAATTCCTATGCTTTGGTAAGTGTCTTATTAAAATGATCTTGGTACCAGAGGACCAGCGAGTAACATTTGAAACATCCTTAGTAGCCAAGATGTTTAATGTGTAGGAAATGCAACGGCGATGTTCAGTTAGGCTAAGTGCATCATGTTCTTTAAGCAGATTTTCTAGCTGGAGAGATTTGGCTGCAGAACCTCTGTGTCCCTAATTTGCTCTATCTCTTCAAAGCGTAACCACTATCTCTACCCAATCAGAACCTGTTCTTTTCCTCTTCGTCACCCGTTTCTGCATGAGCATCTACCCGAAAGGCTGCACAGAAATTTGCATCATTATCTGTTGTAATGCAGGCAACCTGAAGATAAATTTTTTAATTTAGTTGTTTCCTTATTCATTTGGAGTTATAATTTTTTTCAGCATTACGTTATTATTTCATACTGATTTTTACTGACCTTATGCTCAATGTCAAATTTTTTATGAATATCCGTAATATTGTTGGCTAGGACTGTGCTGGTCTGAGAAACAGATAACTCTCTAGAGGCAAGGACACTTCAAAGTATTCAAATTAATCCAGTGAACCGTCATCCCCTGAAAACTCCTGTTTGTTGTTCCCAGTCTAGCTGTCTGCGGTTGTGGCCACATAAGTGACCTTATATAATGTTGGTTAAATCAGCCTTCCTTATTATGCATGACATCAAGATCCCCACTTTTCTTCTGGAGGGTAGGTGGAAATCAGAGTTCAGGTAGGACAGGAATTCGACAAAGAACTCAGACTCCAATGTCAATTGGCCAAATGTATGTAGCGAAGTAGAACCAAAAATATTTGATGAGAAATGATATTAACGACTTGGTATTTTCAATTCGAAAATTTTTGTATGGACTGTATTCTGTAAGTTTTTTTATCTGTTAATTGTGACACCATTTATAGTTAACCTGTAGTTAAAATAAAACACATACCGTAGTTATAAAGCAACTCAAGAGCTCTCTTCTGTTTAAATATTTTCGACATAGACTGAAGAATGATGGTTTGACGATTTTTGCTGGGTGTCTCACTCTCTGTTGAGCAGCTCAGCCCCGCTTTGACCCTCCTTCAATTGCAGTACACAGCAATTGAAGGATCTAAGAAAAAGGTAAAGTAAGCAGTACCTTGTGTAAAAGCTGAGGTTTTTACATTGGAGTATTTAAACTTTCCTTGCACATCACTCTGTGCCCACAATATGTCCCTTCTTGCTTTCTTGACAGATAGAAAAGTACTTGATATGATGGGGCCATAGGTGCTCCCAATTAAACAGCTACTTTTTTTAATAAGAGTACAGGAGGCATCACACTCAATAATTGCAAGTTACACACTTCAGCGACTTTCACCGTTTGCAATTCTTTTCCCTTTAAGCATCATATCTGTTTTATTCCAATTTAAACACAAAAGCACTAAAAGGTTTAATAGCTAATCACAAGTAACCAATAAAAAAACTTAGTAAATTGGCTATAATAATAATATAATAATAGTAATAATAATAATAGTATAATAATAATAATAATAATTATAATAATAATAATAATAATAATAATAATAATAATAATAATAATAATAATAATAATAATGTAATATTAATAATAATAATGAAAATAATAATAATAATAATAATAATATAATTAATAATAATAATAATAATAATAATAATAATAATAATAATAATAATAATAATAATAATAATAATAAATTTATAAATAATAATAATAATAATAATAATAATAAATTATATATATATATATATATATATATATATATATATATATATATATATATATATATATATAATAATAAGATATATATATATAGGTATAGATATATATCTCGTCTATATATATATATATATAAACTACAAAATGTTAGATGGAGGCATAGACGCAGGTGTTTAGATGGAGGCGCAATTTGCGCTTTGCATCTTAAAATGACTGAGCGCAAATGCAAAAGCACATTTTTGAAATTCAAGCGCAAACCTTAAAAAAACACGTTTTTTTACCTAAAGCGCAAATTGCGCTTTTGCGCTTTCA
>JABUQX010072452.1:17500-26606 GCA_015478945.1 Trachelipus rathkii
TTACCGAACCCGTGTCTAAAAATGCACACTTGCGCACCTCACCAATACAAACTTCTTGCCAAGTTACTCCTCTCAGTATATGATTGCAACTTAACCGGGACTTATGTTTTCTTTCCCGCATCATTAAATTAATTCCTAATTCTTCATTCGTACGGTCGTTCTCTGACTCCTCTAACTCCTCTTCTTCCTGCTGTGATTCCTCCTGGGTTGGACGCTCGTCCACCATAGTGTTTTCCGTACACCTGTTGAACGTACCATCATCCCTCAAAGGGTTAAAGTGCGTTCCGCCACGCACCTGTATATGAACGTTTTTCAAGTCGTCTTCCTCTCTCACCCTGGGTCCGATATACTTTACTGAACAGCACGTACCATGGTGTAACCAGATTATTACCCTAAACAAGTCACTTGCCACCAGCAACACCTCCGGTATTGGTTCTCTACCAGGTAACCGTAATGCCTTTAAATACTTCAGCATCTTCTGTTGTCTGACTATTCCGTATAATTTCTGATTTTCTCTTAACGTAGTTGCTAAGTTGTCTCTCAAAGCCTTGTGATCCCCTTCCAGGTTCCTAACCTGGGCGTTCTCCAAAACGACTTGTAAACTGACAAACAGTGCGTCTGCTCCACCGGGGACTTCCTTTACCATGATTAACCCTTTTGGCAAAGCATCCAGATCTACCGGTGCTTCACCCTGATCATCCCTCCTGTTACACCTGGACCATGCATCTGCAAAGATGTTCTCTTTCCCTGGAGAGTAAAAACTGTATTCACTCAAGTCGTCCAACACTCGTGACAGCTTACTGTCAACTAACTTCATCTTGTGTAGATAAACTAATGGCAGATGATCCGTAAATAAAATAAACTCTTTCCCTAATTAGAATGGCCTGAAACTTTTAATTCCCCACCTTATTGCCCAGGGACTCCCGCTTTCAATGGTTGACGCATTCCTCTCGCACGCATTGAAAGAGTGCGAGTTAAAGGCTATAACCCTCCTTTCGTCACCTTGTTTTTGGCATAGACCAGCTCCCATACCAGAACCGCTGGCATCTACAAACAACTCCAGCTTGTTCGCTCCTTCCGAAAAGTCGGGGAACGCTAGTTCCACTGATTCCTTCATTCCCTCTTTTAACCCTGTAAATGCCTTTACTCTTTCCTCCGTCCACTCAATCACATCTTTCCGTTTGCCTCCCGTTAGTGCATTAAGAGGTGCTGCCACTTCCGAACACTTCCTCTGGAAGTTTATCATGCCCAGATACCTTCTTAACTCTCCAACAGTATTTGGCCTCTCCAGTCTATCAACCTGCTCCACAAACTCCGGAAGCTTCCTGATCCCTGTTCTACTGATTATATGTCCTAGAAACTTTACTTCTTTTTGCACCCAACTACATTTCCCAACCTTGACCTTTACGTTGGCTTCACAAAACCGTTGTAATACCTTGTCTATTAGCAGCAAGTGCTCCTCAAAACCTTTTGACATTAATAACACGTCATCCAAGTACACCACCACCTTATCTTTGCTAAATCCCATCATTATCCTTTGCATTTCTCGCTGAAACGCTGCCGGACCGTTCTTTAAGCCAAAGCTTAATCTTTTGAACCGGTACTGTCCACTCACCGTGGAGAAAGCCGTGAAGTCCCTACTATCCTCTGCCAGGTTCATTTGATAGTAACCCTTAACCAGATCCAGGCTAGTAAAATACTTAACCCCGTGACATGCGTAAATAGTTTCCTGAATGTTCGCCATTGGGAATTTGTCTGCCTCCGTTACCTGATTTAACCTTCTATAGTCTACACATAACCTGAGTGTACCATCCTTTTTACGGATCGGCATCACCGGTGAACTCCATTCCGCTGCGCAAGGTTCAACTATGTCTTTCATACATAACTCTTCCACCTGCTGTTCAATCTCCTGGTTGGTTTTCTGATCAAACCTTCTAGCTCGTTGGTAAATAGGCGTGTAGTCGTGCAATCTAATCTTATATGGGGTCATCGCAGTTTGACTGACGTCCGCATCACTCCTGCTAAAAGCCATTTTGTTTCTCCACAAAACCTCCAAAACCTGTTCAACCTGTTCTGGACGTAACTCTACCATGAATTTAATTTCGTCCTTCAACTTTTCCTTCGTCCATTCTTGTTCATCTCCTCGTCCTGTCACTTCCCGTACCGTTGTGTTCACTGTACATGTTGCAACCCCATACTTCCTTAATTTATCCTCATCTACTAGCAAGTGTGCTATCCCTATTTGTTCACCTTTGTTCAACTTTAAGGGCCCTGATATTAATTTCTTTAACAGTACCGTACCTTCCTCCTCATTCCATTTCACCAAACCTGGTAAAACCTTAAATCGGTGGTTATATCCCCTTTTGTAATCTTCTCTACCTTCTATCAATAGCTCCTCCGGTTTTGCACGGTACTGCCCTTCATGACTCCTTGGTTTGACTTGTTTTGACTTCCATTTTACTTTAACTGGTACCCAGTTATTCTTATCAATCACCATTTTACCTGTTGTATGTACCGGAATCCTTGTTACCGTCCTTATACAGTTTTCGGTTCCACCCATTACGTACACTTGCTCTCGTACACCATTATCACCATACCGTCTAATTGATCCATCTCTAATATCAAACTTTATGCTATTTCCCACCAGAAAAGGCATACCTAACATTACTTCTTCCTTTAAGTCCTCAAGAACCAGAAATTCCAATTGTCCATACTTAATGTCATCAATAGTGACCTCCAAGATTACTGTTTGATGAGACTCTACACTCTGTTGAGGATCACCCAGACCTCTCAATCTCATTTCCTTGTTTATTACCGTCGGATTCGGAATCTTCCCGAGCTCCTTTTTCCCTATCAAGCAGTATTGAGATCCCGAATCTACCGCTGCTAACATCTCAACACTATCCAATTTTACATTAAACTTTATCAGAGATGCCATCTTCACACTGTCAAGACCCATCATTCCTGTATCACCCGTTGTATTGTATACTCCTGACATTATTTCCATAACATCCTTTTTCTGTCTCCTTTGTGTACGTTGGGGCAATGACCCAATCACCTTTCCACCTTGACCTGTAACAAACTCCTCTGCCTCCGGATTCAACATCCACCTGTCCTGAATAACCGGGGCATCCTGTTGATCTATCCTTGTTGTGGCTGGCTCCGACACGTCCCGGTTGATGGCGGAGCAAGTTCGTTTCCCGAACTCGTTGTTTTCCTTTTCTTTTTTAACTCCTCTATTTCTTCCCTCATTGGACAAGAATCACGCCAGTGCCCGATCTCGTCACACAAGAAGCATTTCCTTTCCACCACTCTTTGAATCTCTTGTCCCTGTTCTTTGTTTTCATTCCTACGTTGGGATCCTTGTCCTCTCCTTGCTGGGCAATCCATCAGCCTATGCTCACCACTTCCACAAACCAAGCACCACCCATTAAACCGCCAGCAGTCACGTTTCATGTGCCCAACCCTGTCACAATGATGGCACCTTAACCTTGTTCCATTGTTCCGTTGTATTGTATACTCCTGACATTATTTCCATTACATCCTTTTTCTGTCTCCTTTGTGTACGTTGGGGCAATGACCCAATCACCTTTCCACCTTGACCTGTAACAAACTCCTCTGCCTCCGGATTCAACATCCACCTGTCCTGAATAACCGGGGCATCCTGTTGATCTATCCTTGTTGTGGCTGGCTCCGACACGTCCCGGTTGATGGCGGAGCAAGTTCGTTTCCCGAACTCGTTGTTTTCCTTTTCTTTTTTAACTCCTCTATTTCTTCCCTCATTGGACAAGAATCACGCCAGTGCCCGATCTCGTCACACAAGAAGCATTTCCTTTCCACCACTCTTTGAATCTCTTGTCCCTGTTCTTTGTTTTCATTCCTACGTTGGGATCCTTGTCCTCTCCTTGCTGGGCAATCCATCAGCCTATGCTCACCACTTCCACAAACCAAGCACCACCCATTAAACCGCCAGCAGTCACGTTTCATGTGCCCAACCCTGTCACAATGATGGCACCTTAACCTTGTTCCATTATATGGTCCACCAGACCTTCTATCATACTCCCTTGGTCCACTACTACGTTGTGGTGCCGGTTGTCCATACTGCACCCTGTCTGCATACGTCCTTCTTTCTTCTTCTTGAGGGATGGCTGCCCATATTGGAATTGTTTCAGCCTCTGGTTCCGAGTGTTCATCAAGTTCATCCTCATCACGAGCCCAGTTCACCATATCCTTCCATCTCACCCTCAGACTTTCCTTTTCGCCTCCCATCCGTAACTTAAATCGTCTTGCTATTTTCTTGGGCAGGCATCTTATAAATTGCTTTTTTAGTGTCTCCTTGTCTCTTTGTTCTTCGTTTGTTGCGGCCTCATAGGTTGTCTGCATTCGTAATGCAAATTCAGCGATTTTCTCTTTCCTCTTCATCTCCATTCTCCAGAACTCCTTCTGGAGATCCATGACCTCACTATCCTTTCCCTCCTTGCACCAGTTTCTCAACCTTGTGACCACAGTGACATATTTCACCTTAGCCCTGTACATGCTGAAATACATCCTTAATGCTCCACCTTCCAAAAAGTTCCTTAATTCTACCACCCATCTGTTTTTGTCACGCCCAAGCTGTTCCTTCGCATAGCGCTCGAAGTCTTCGATGAAGGCATCGAACGTTTGGACTTTTTCTTCACCATATTTCAACGGTTTCACCGCCTTAATATTTGCCCTGCTGTAAGTCCTCATTACTTCTAGCAGTTCACCTGCCAAAATAATGAGCACCCTGTTTACAGCCAAGTTGGACTCCATTCCTGATTTTTCTAGTTCCACTAGCCTTTTCAACCATAACTGTCCTCCTTTATCCACTTCGCTTTCAACCTCCGACTCCACTTCTGATACCGTGCTATCATCACATGTGTACTTCCTTACTGGTTGTTTCCTCCTTTTATTCCTCCTCTTCTTTCTTCTTTTTTCATCACTTTCGCTACTCACTTCAGTCTTCCTTTCAAAAATTTCATCTTCTGTTTCGTCATTAATCTCATTTCTATACTGTAATGCATATTGCACTTTTTGTTTAACCTTAACCGGGTCCTTGTTCCTCACTGACTGTTCCACATTTACTTTATCATCCTTCCCTTTATCCAGTTCTATCACCGGGTTTCCTCCTTTTGGTGTCTCCAAAACCTGCAAACAGCCCCTCATTATTGCCGCTACCTTCTCTACATCCAGATTCTTTGACTCCTTTATTAAGGCCTTCTGGAATCCTTCCAGATACTCCATAGCCTCGGAACCTCCACAAGCCTCATTTTCCTTAACCTCTGCGTCAGTCCCCATCATGAATCACAAGGTAAATCCCTTGTTTAACCGGGCAGAGTGTATATAATAAAAAAATACACTAAATCTATATAAACTCAACAAACAAAAATTATCACCCTGTGTGTGTGCACGTATACACAATAGTGTTCTTCCCACACCCAAGTATCCTTTACAGGCAAAAAAAAATTTTATCAAAAAAAATTTTATTTTCGTATCAAATCACCCTGCCTCAACCTGCCACCAAAATTTATACTGTCTAAAAAATGGTCAGGAAATAAAGGCAACAAAAATTTTTTATCAAAAAAAATATCAATCACCCTGCCTCAACCTGCGACCCAATCGGAGACCGGCTCAACACGGCCACCAAAAATTATGTTACCGGACACAATGAACCGGTCTGAGCCACCGTACACGCGGGAGGTCTATATGGTTCTCCAGTCTCCAATAAGGGTCCAGAAATAAGGCAACAGGTTTTTAGCAGTATATTTAAAGTACATATAAAATAGCAATAGTAAAAGTCAATCTTTATACCCAAACAAAATCCTATCTGGCTAGCCAATATAACCCCCAAAATGTTAATAAATTAAATAAATCAAATAATAAATCATAAACCCCCAAAAATGTCAATAAGTTAAATAAATTAAATATTCAATAATGATTCCTCCAAAATATCAGTAGCATAAATAAGTTAGTAAAATCAATAATAATATCCATGAATATCAATAAAGGCACTAACATCAATAATAATATCCACGACTATCAATAAATTCACCAAATAACCAGGGCAGACTGTCTGAACAGTACAACCGGGACTCAATATTCATATACTAAACAACACTGTGGATTTATAATAATTCAAAATATTACTGGGTCACTAAACCTTCACAACTGGGTCACTCTGTTATTACAGTTAAAATGTTTAAGGGAACTTTAATGTCTTAGGGAAAATAAACAACAAATGAACTTCCCTTTAGTTCCCGTGAAGGTGGGGAGTACACTCAGGCACCCTCCCAATCCAGTGAAGGTGGGGAGTACACTCAAGTACCCTCCCAATCCAGTGAAGGTGGGGAGTACACTCAAGTACCCTCCCAATCCAGTGAAGGTGGGGAGTACACTCAAGTACCCTCCCAATCCAGTGAAGGTGGGGAGTACACTCAAGTACCCTCCCAATCCAGTGAAGACAACCTCAGAATCCAGAAACCTGTTCACCAGTTCCGTAAAGGCTGGGATATCCTTGAAAGCAAAGCCAGGTTTACGAGCTTCGTTCAGATTGGAGCAATGTTTCAAGCAACACGATCCGAATTGCTCCAGGTTTGAATCAAGTTCCAGATAAAAGTGATCCGAAGTATTCCAGGTAAAAGCGATCCAAAATATTCCAGGTTAGGATCACGTTCCAGGTAAAAGCGATCCAAAATATTCCAGGTTAGGATCACGTTCCAGGTAAAAGCGATCCAAAATATTCCAGGTTGGGATCAAGTTCCCGATATTCAGTTCCGGTATTTGGTCCCGGTATTTGGTCCCTTGAAATAGAGAACTCGCCGTCAGATATATTTATACATAGTACACATATAATAATAATAATAATAATAATAATAATAATAATAATAATAATAATAATAATAATAATAATAATAATAATAATAATAATAATAATAATAATAATAATAATAATAATAATAATAATAATAATAATAATAATAATAATAATAATAATAATAATAATAATAATAATAATAATAAATAAAAATAATAATAAATAATAATAATAATAATAATAATAATAATAATAATAATAATATAATAATAATAATAATAATAATAATAATAATAATAATAATAATAATAATACTGCTATTAATTAAGACCTTAACCTAATATATACACACTTCTGCTGACCCTCAATCGCAAACTCTACCATCCTAGCAAACATACATGTAAAACAAAATAATAATAATAACAATAATAATAATAATAATAATAATAATAATAATAATAATAATAATAATAATAATAATAATAATAATAATAATAATAATAATAATAATATTAATAATAATAATAATAATAATAATAATAATAATAGGTCATAGCAATATCATCTGCTACCACCTTAATAAACACACACTTATATTCGCACTCATACAACAACAAATATACTATTCACTTCCTCATTCACAATCATACTAATAAAAATAACAATGAAAAGTTATAATAATAATAATAATAATAATAATAATAATAATAATAATAATAATAATAATAATAATAATAATAATAATAATAATAATAATAATAATAATAATAATAATAATAATAATAATAATAATAATAATAATAATAATAATAATAATAATAATAATAATAATAATAATAATAATATTAATAATAAATACATACCATTAACATTATTTCTTAACACACATTGTTTCACCACGATCTATATACCCATTTACTCATTTTAGAACTTTCACATGCTGTACACTCACTTTACCCTATTAACTTAAAAACTTACTTTCGCAAACAATTTACCCTTTTATTTGACAAACCACATGATTAATTAAATTCCATTTCGCAAATCCTAATATTCTACCCCATATTAACACATTATGAAATTCTTTGCTTTTAGCTTCTAAAGCCACTTTCTTTACTAATTAAAGTTCCCACAATTGATATCCTTTCCCAAATTCTTCAACCCTAATACTTTGCATAATTTAAATGTTGCTTTTTTCACTTAATTATTTAAACATTATATTTTATAAAAAAATACCATATTGCATATTAAAATATTGCATCAACTTAACTTAACTTACTGAAATGCTATGTTAATTTCACTCAACTTATCTTAACTTACTAAGATGCTATATTAATTTCACACAACTTAACTCAACATAATTTACCCGATTACGCTGGACTTGAAAACCTTAGACAGTTTTCAAACTGAAACCTTTCCAGATCTATTCCTTAAATCTGAAGTTCAAACGAATAACACCCCGTCCGAATAGCAAATCCAACGATACCAATATTGCGAATAGCAACTAACCCAACGATGATTATTTTTAATCCTTTCACAATCTTTTTCGTGTTGACTAAAACTGTCTTTAAGAAAATATGTATTTTTTCGCAAAATTCTCCGTAACCTGCTTCTTATTTTTTTAGTTGGTTGGTTTATCAACCAACTAACAAAAAAAATAAGAAGCAGGTTACGGAAAATGTGCGCTATTAAATACATTTTAGTCAACACAATGAAAAGATTAAAGAATTATAATAATTATTTATATATATATATATATATATATATATATATATATATATATATATATATATATATATATATATATATATATATATATATATATAATATAATATATATGCTATAATAATAATATATATGTATATATATAATAATATATAATAATAATATATATATAATAATATATATATATATATAATAATATATATATAATATATATATATATATATATAATAATAACAATAATATGTAATAATAATAATATTAATAATAATATAATATAATATAATAATAATATGATTATATATATAATAATAATAATAATAATAATAATAATAATAATATATGTATATATATGTATATGTAATAATATAATATAATATATATAACAATAATAATATGTATATGTATATATATATAATAATAATATTTATATAATATATGTATGTATATAATAATAATGTAATAATAATAATAATAATAATAATATAACATAATATAATAATATATATGTAATAGCCAATATAATGTGCCAATATAATAATAATAATAATG
>JABUQX010072453.1:7500-20391 GCA_015478945.1 Trachelipus rathkii
GACTGAGCTGACAAATAGTTACGTAGTTAACATGGTTTTCTTAAGGTTTTTTATTAATGTATATAATACTTTCGTTGAGAGAAACATTGACTCTTTTATTGATGATTTACATAAATGTATCGGATCGGAATCCGTAGTGGTAGTTGGTGTGCAAAATACAATTTAATGTACTGCTTAAATTTAAGGTGCAAAGATATTTATTAATGAAATTTTGTTGTGTGTAAAATACTGGCTAACGTACTTTTTAAATTAAAGGTGCAAGATATTTATTAATGATATTTTTTTTTACGTATAGTAGTTTTAGGATAGGTTTTGATGTATAGAGGGGAGTTTAGGATTCTTTTTTGAAATTTTGATTGAAATTTATATGCAGTTTTGTGATTTTCGGTGTATTGTATGTGGCAGGATTATAGTATATTTGAAATCGTTTCTTGGTTTTGTATTGTCTCTGTGACCCCCACTTATGATATGATATTTCGCTATATGGAGGATCCCGGGACCGGGCATGACCTCGTCCGTTTATAATATATTGGAATTATATCTATAAGTAGGGTAGTTAATATGAGGTATATATATATATATTAGTATATATAGTATAGGTATATATATATAATATTATATTATATATTATTTGAGGAGATATTTAATATTTTTATATATATTTATATTATAATATAATATATATATATATATATTATGATATTTGGTATATATATGATAAATTATATATATATGATATATTATATATTTAGTATATATGGACATTTTTAAGTGGTTGACTCCGTTAATATTAGGGTTAGGTTAATTTAGGGGTTAATGTTTTGTTAGGTTAGGTGGGTATGGTTATTGTTAGTAAGGTTAGAGTTAAGGTTAGGTTAGGTTAGTGTGTAGGCTAAAAAATTTAATGGATTTACCCTAAAATTATTAAAAATTAACGATCCATTTAATTATTGATTTCGCTCCTGGAGTTCAACCTGGTTATAAATAGCCTTATATGATGATTTGATATATTGGTTAAGTTTAGTATAGTTATAGTTGTATATATTATATAGTAGTGGGTGTGTATGTATGGGGGGATATAGTTTTTTGGGTATATTTATATATTATATAAATTAATATATATATTTGATATATGTGATATAGGGCTGGGTTTTTTGTTAGTATATACGAACGAACCATATCAGCTCAAAGGGGTATATATAGGGTATATATTATACTTAGTGTTGAGGTTAGGAGTGTTTTGAGGTTGGTGATCAGCGGGGTTTTTTATATCTTGTATTTGATGTGTGATTGGAGGGTCAGAATTGCCATTCCGGCTCTCTGTCTCTGGCTTCGCGGCTCCGTCTCGAGACTCCCTCTTTACGAAGTGGCAAGTGTAGCGGGGGCCGTTACTGTGTAAAACTTTTTCGATATGACCATTAATAACGGTAAATCTTTAGACAATTTACTGTGGTTTGGTGTATATTAAATTCTCCACATTAGTCATATTATTGGGGTTTTTATATTAAAACGAGTGAGCGCGGTGCGAGTTATATACTCTAGCGTCTTATCTTTTCTTAATTGGCGGTGGCGCGTGCGAGTGCGCGAGCCAGAACGATTGAATGGCACAGGAGTGTTCCTACGGGTTCTCGGTGACCATGGCAGCAATCGGTTTCTACTGTTGAGCATCGTCATTCTATCCGTGTCTCTTTTCTGTGCGCGAGAGCTATATTATAGGTGAGAGTGAGTGTGAACCAATATTGAGGCATGTTTGTTCGCAACTGCTCACGGCATCTAGACATAACTGTCACAAGCCGAGGACTGTCCTCACTCATAACCATAACCTACCGTGCTTATGCTACGTTTACCTTTCAGACATCTTCCTTTTAGCAGGCGAGGGCCGGGGGGGGGGCGTCCAGAATTCTCTAGGCCGGAGGAGTGCGCGTGCGGAAACTCTCTCAGATTCGCCACACAGTGGGTTTGGGTGCGTGGTTTGGGGCAGAATATCAAATTCTCAGGGTGCGCTGCATATGTAGAGTGTGGTTTTAGGGTTTGCCGCGGCCCCCTCTCTTCCATTCTCCATCCATTCTAACTAAGATTGTTGGAATCGGAGGTCGGACGGAAAGTTTGAAGAGATGTGGAGTCCGGAGTCGGATCGGAGTCGGAGTCGGGAGTCGGAATCGGAAAATATTTCAAACGACCTCTAACAACCCTCGAATTCAACACCATCCGACATGCCATTCTTTTCCACATCTAATTCTTTAGTAACCCGTCCATATACAAATTGTAACCAAGAAGACAGTAGCACATCCTGCCGCACGTCCGCGTATTATATTGTATAAAACAATCACTTCAACTCCAAATATTCTTACACATACGCTTCACTATTGTCATATACTTTTGATTCCAATTCGAGGAAGTGTTACAGCTCACACCAATATATCTTATTAACACCTGGCGGGGGCATTTAGAGGGGCTTCCGGGTGGATGTGAGGATTGCTTTTCAACGCGCTGCTTTGCAAATTCCAAAAAAAACCGTAAATTAAGCATATTTATTCTTCTCCTCCCTCATTATCTTAATTAGGTTGGGTTTGGTTGGGTTCATGGCGTAAACGATTTGGTATTCCAGTTATTCGGCGGCGGCTGGGATTTGGGGGGTTGGGTTGGGGGGGGTTGTTGTTGTTGGTTTTGGTGTTGGGTGTTTGTGTTGTGTTGTGGTTTTTGGTGGTGGTTTGTTTGTGGTTGGTTGGGTTGGGGGTTGGTGTTGTGTTTTGGTGTGGTGGGGGTGTTTGTGTTGTGTTGGTTTGGGTTGTTGTTGGTGTGGGGTTGGGTTTTGGTTTGGGGGTGGGGGTGGTTGGTTGTGTTGTGTCCATTTCTAAAGCCACCTTGTTCACAATCAGTCCCCTTCAGTCACCCGAAAGTATTCTTTCGAAGCCAGAAGATTATTTATTGTTTTTGTAGTATATTAGCAGCGTGGCTTGCGCTGATCTACAGCGGTGAATAGAAGGGCTTTATAGCTGTGCGCTATAATTCGCTACAGTTACCCTTATCTCATTTACCCTTAATATAATGGTACTATTACTGGCTGTCTCCTTCAAATCTCTCGAAACTATGCTCTCCATAAACATTTTTGTTAACAAAACTTTCGCAATCCAATCAATCACGCAATCTCACCTCCGTTCTTTGATGTCATTTCACCGGTAATGTCATCTATACCTGCAGATCTTGCCTTCTTCAACTTTCTCACTCTACACATTACCCTCCTCCTTACTAATGACCTCAAGCCCAAAATACCTATTCCTTCACACCTTAAACCCTCCACACATTCACTATCACTCTTTCATTTAACTGCCAATGTTATGCAGATTTTCGAAATTTTACACCACACTCCTAGTCACATTCATCTCAATCATTTACGAAAAGGCACCCACCCCCTATTCTAATGCAAATTCCCTTTATTCCTTATATATATATAATATATATATATATATATATGATATATAATATATATATATATATATACTATATAATATATATATATATAATATATATATATATATGATGATTTATATATATATAGTATAATAGTATTTATAAAAGATTTTTTAGCTTGGTTGGGGTGGTTTTAATTGGCTATCAAGCATTCAAGAAAGTCGAACAAAATGTATACGGACTAAAAAGTAACGGAGAAAAAATAACGGAACTTATTCGGAGCGTTTCATTGCATGAAAGAAAAAGTAACGAGTCCCTTTACTCCGTTACTCAAAAACTAGTTCCGTTAGTAACGGAGTAACGGTTCGTGTGCCGCACTTCTGTATATATCTATATTATATATATATATAATTATAGTGATATAATATATATATATAGTATATATATGATTATATATATATATATTATAATTATAGTATATTATAATATAATATATAATATTTTATATATATATATATATTATATATAATATATATATATATATATATAGTTATTATATATAGTATATATATATATATAGTATATATATATATATATATATATATAAAAAGTAGTAACAAGTGGTTTCCGTAGCACGAAATATATATATATATATATATAATAGATATATATATAAATATTATATATAATATAATTATTATATATATAATATAATATAATTATATAGTATATATAATTTATAATATATATATATATCTAGTATATATATATTGACTAGTATATATACAGGATACTGTTTTGTCAGTAGATTGAGTAGTAACAAGGGCATTCCGCAGCACGAATATATATTATTATATATATATATATATATATATAATATATAATATATAGTATATATATATTATATATATAATATAGTAATAGTATATATAATAGGTGTGATATAATATTATAATTAGTATATATATATAGTATATATATATATATATATATATAATATAATATATATATCCGGGTTTATGGCACCCCTTTGGAGAAAGGGTGCGTCCAGACGTGTGTGCGTAGCAACCGTCGGTACGTGTCTCCCCCTATATTTTGGCCCCTTGTGGCCGCCGCTTGTTAGGGATCTTAGCTCCCCCCTTTGTTGTTTTGGCGCTTGATCATTTTGGTCTGTGACCTTGATTATTTCGTGCCTTGGTACCGCATCCATGGCCCTAAAATTGACCTTTGATAAAGGTTTCCGTGAGGGATTAAAGTGTGCTTAAATTGAACTCATGCAGGATTACCTGCCGCAGTACCTGTTTGTATGGAACTGTCCCATAACATGAGGTCATGTAGGTCCCTGACCTGTTTGAAGTATTAATATACTTGATTCATTTTATTTCCATCCACACTCACACTACATCACACTACACACAGCAAACACACACGGAAATACGTAATAACAACACACACGCACATGTCCGGCTAGCTGCTTAATACAGCACACGACACCCGCTAGGCTACTAATACACACATACACCCACCCATAACACCTTCGCTCACACCTACACCCTACACCACACAAACACAGCACCTACACCTACAGCGCCTACACCTACACCTACACCTACACCTACACCTACATCTAACACCTAACACCATACCATCTTGCATCTACAAACCTACACCTAGCACTACACCTACACCTACACCTACACCTACACCTACAACGCTACATCCCTACACCTACCATCTAACAATCCTAAACCATACTAGACACACAAACACGACGGCTACGTAAATGGCGACAAATACACCCACCCATAGACCACTTTACACTCAACGACCTACGACCTACAAACACATACACATGGCCTAGACCATACACCTCTCCCTATATACACCTACGCCACCCTCACCAACGCCACCATAGATACATACAACCCACACTAGCTCACACCTACACCTACACACTTACACTCTCACCTACACCTACACACAACTATGAACACTTATACACACATACAACCACCCATAGGACACTTTACACCTACCCATAGAACACTTTACACTCACCCACTAGACACTACACTCACCATATACACTTACACTTACATACGCACACACACACACAATCAAACACACACACAGTGTGACACATACACACATCCTAGAGCGCACACCCACCTCACCAACCCCGCCATTAGATACATACATACCCACCTAACGATCACAATACACCCACCCTAGCTTAATACCGTATCAACCTACTTCTAACACTATGACACTTACTACACACACTACACCCCCCATAGACACTTTACACCCACCTCATAGACACTTACAAACTCCCCCATAGACAAACTTACACTTACACTCACGTACCATATATCACTTACACTCATCCCACACACCCCCCGCCCGCCCCACAACACAGCACACACACAACACACACACACACACACACAACGACGATATCTTAATGCCCTCTGCTTGAATACCTCAGCTTTGAGTGCCTCAACTTTGATGTCTCAACTTTAATGGCCTCAGCTTTGAGCCATAACTTTGATGCTCTACAAGCTTTTGTTGACTCAGCGTTGATGGTCAGCTTTATTGGCTCAGCGTGGGTTGAGTGCTCAACTTTGTTGGCTCAACTTTGATGGCTCCTCTTTGAAGGGCTCAGCCATTTATTGGATGACTCAATTTGATGACTCAACCTTTGAATGACATCATCTTTGGTCGGTTCATACTTTGACAGGTTCTCTTTGACGGTTCACACTTTGACTGGTTTCAACTTTGAGGGTTCCCAAGTCACAGTAAGGATGGTCTAGGGTTTGTCCCTATGAGATCCTTAGGTGTGTCAAGACGAAGGCCAGGTGAGTGCCAAAGTGATGCCAATGAGTGCCACATAGTGCCAACTGAGTGCCAGAATAGTGCCAACTGGAGTGCCCTACTTTTTTTTCAAGCCCTTTTCTAGGCCTCGCCCTGAGCCTAAAAGCCCTAATATTGGTGTCTACCCTGGGTTATAAGGTATGAGGATTTGCGATTGGTGTATATTACAGTTGCTAGGATGCTTCCTAGTATGGTTAGCTTTTTCTAGCCTAACACCTGGATCATCGAACAGCTCTAATATTGGGTGCCTACCCCTATGTGTTGTATAGGTGATTGTAGTGAGGATCGATTGGTGTAGGTATGATGAGTTGCTAGTGATGCTTTCTCACTATGAGTTAGCATTATTTTTCTAGCTTTTTTCGTAACCTATCTTTATGTTTTCGCCGTGACATCATAGAAGGAATCGCTAGGAAATGATTGATAGGCGTTGCCCCTAGGTGCGAATTAATGAGGACGCAGGCCAGGGCAGCAGCGTCTGCGCGAAAGGCGCGACAATTCCTTGGCACCCACTTAGGTTGCGCTCCAGTTCTCTCTTTTTGCGAAATCGAGGCTCACGTGTGCGTCGCGCAGCCGCGATAATGTGGCTGCGCTGCGTGCGCCCGTAGGGCGCAATTAATTTTTTTTCGGCTTTCGCATAATAGCTGTCCGTCGCGTGAGCGCCGCAGGCACAAGTTATGTATCGTGCGACCGAGTATCGATATAAGTATTTGATATGCATGATTTATATTACTGATTGGCAATCGTTTTGGGAGAATTTGTTCTTTTTCAATATAATCTATGAGCAGTGTTTATTTTTATTATTCAAATTGACATTTTATTAAATAACTTATAGAAAACACAAAAAGAATCTGCATTACAGACCTATTATTACCTATTTAACACATATTTCATAGTTGTCGATATCAATGTAATGATTCTAATTCATGTAGAGATTTGTCTGTTTCAGAAAGTATTCTTGAGTCAGGTCATGTTTACTTCATACTTAGACGAGTGTTGTGGTTTAATGTAAAAAGAACATTGAGTATTACATGACCGTAAGGAGCGGTAGTAAGGAACAGTAAATGCGTAATATTGCTGGCAATATTGGCGGCTGAGGCAACGTTAGAGAGAATAGTAAGAGGGCTTTTGTGTTTTATTGCTTTGTATGAGTTTTACTGCTTTTTATTGTTGCTTATCTTTGCTTACTCATATATTTATTAACATTATATTTTTCTTTTTAATAGTTTTTTTATTTTTGGTGTTTTATTTTCTTGTTGAATTTTTATTATGATGGTTTTAAAATAGTTGTGTTGAGGGTGATAGGACGAAAAACCGCAGAGTGCTGTAGGGTATATAAAGTCGATTTTAGTTTTATTGCCGTTATCAATTTTTGTAGACGTGAAGATGTTTTATTAAAGAGGCATATACTTAACAGACCTTAAATGCGTAGTAGGAAACATGTAAATAAGTGTGATCTTGCGTTGGGTGTTGCCTTTGCAGGGTAGCATAAGGTTGTATTAGTAGGCTTTTGCTGGTTAGCTTGCTTTACTGCTTTGTTTATGACGGCTTTTGTGTCGTTTGTTGCTTTTACACTATAGGGGATAGTTTATATTATTCATTATGTTTTGTTCGTGTTTATCGTGTATAGATCCTGATTATTTTTAATATCATGCAATATTAAGTAAGCGTTCCAAATTGTCGTATCGAGTTTGTTGTTGAATGTGTGGAGCAGCTCTATTGATTTTTTGAAACTTACCTATCGCTTGTTCGCCATTTACGGTTGCGCGGGCTGACTAGTTTTGATTTCTCTATTATTTTCCGTTTAATGAAGAAAGTTGTTTTATTAATATAATTATTTGTTTACTTTGGCTTTTTTTTTTCTAATATCATATTAAAATAAACAGCCAGAAAACCGTAACGGTTTTCACTTACAATTTTTGTCCATCAATGAAGATTTTTCTGATTGTTTGTTTCCCTTCTGGCGGTGAGCGTAAGCGAGCCTTTCTGCGCGTGCGTTAGTTCAACGTGCGTCAGGACAAGTCTTGCTCCGTTAGGAGCAAGCCAAAGGCTTTGTTTTTTTAGTTATTGGTGTAATTTTTTTTTTATTTTTATTATTTTTTTTTATTTGGTTTTAGTTATTATTGAATTTATTTTTATGTATGTTTTTTGTATTGGATTATTTTTTATTTATTATCGATGGTTATTATTGTTGTTTTGGTGTTGTGATTATTGATTTTGGGGTGGATTTTATTTGTTTTATTAGTATTATTTTATTATTAAATTATTTTATTATTATTAGATTTAGAGTTTATGTTTGGTTATTGTATTTGGTACCTTCTGGGTCAGGGTATTTTAGTGTTTGAGTGTTTTTGAGGGTTATTTTTATTTTTGATTTGGTTTTGTAATTTATTGAGTTGGTGTTTACTGTTTGGTTTTATTTATTAGTGTGTAGTGTGAGTTTATTTGGAGTGTATTTTCATTATTGGGTTGGTTTTTATTTAGTTATTATTTGATGTGTTTAATTGAGTTGTTGAGTGTGAGTGTTGTATTATTTGTTTGTGTTGTGTATGTATTTGGAGTTGGGGAGGTTGAGTGTGGTCTGCTTGGTAGTTTCTATGTGTGTAGTTTCAGAATGTGTGTATAGTAGTGAAAGTATGAGTGTTATTTCTGTTTGTGAAATGGAAAGGTTAGAGAAAAAACATTTTTGCACTCACACACGCCAATGCACACACACAAACACACACACACACAGCTACAGCACATCAGCAATCACAACACATCTACGACAGCACACACACACATACACACACACATCACATAATTTTAGAAAAATATACACCTTTTAAACATTTAATTTTAAGTTTCATTTCAGATCTAAGATTATACTAGCATTTAAGGTGTTATTAATAACTATTAGTTTATTTTATGTTTTAATTAAACACTTACATTTATATTACTTATCAATTATAAACTAAAATTTTTCAAAATTTTCTTAAAAGCGTCTATAAATAAATCATTATTCTTGAACAAAGAATTTATTAATATATTAATTTTAATTTTTTTTTTTTTTCTTTAGAAATTTTTTTATAACCAGTGTCAAGTTTTAAAATAACTTTTACTGAAATTTTATGAAATTTTATTAAACACATATATTTTAACGTACCCTAAAGCAATAAATCAGTAAATGCAGTAAGGCATACCCAGATGCAAGCCCTCTACATTGAGCTATATTCTCTTGGTGGTGTGTCGTTGGGGGTTTTTTGGGGGTGGGTTTTGTTGATCTGTTTGTCTTTTCGGACTGTTACTTACTGTACAGGATTCGTTGTGTATCGTTATGTATATGAGGTAGTTAGAATTATTGGCGGAGAAAATAATTCCTCTCCTGTTAAACATAACACAAGTTAGTTTTGGGTAGTATTTAAAATCAAGTGTGGGCTTAGGTGGTGTGTTATTAGGAATTTTAACTATATATTTATTGGGCGGCACTTAACACAGGATTTATATTATCATATCAATGTTAACTTAAAAATTATTTTCAAGAGTTTTTTTAAATAATTGGATTTGCTTTATTTATTATTTTAATTATTATTATTTATTATTATTACTTATTATTATTGATTATTATTAATTATTATTATTATTATTAGTGTATTATTAATTATTATTATTATTTATTGATTATTATTAATTTAGTGGTTGTTATTTTTGTTGGGGTGTGGTGATGGGTTTTATTTGTGTGGAGGGGTTGATTGGGGTTGGTAGTAGGGTTGAGTGTGTTGGGTATGTTATTAAGTATTTGGTGTATTTGAGTGTATGTATTATTATTAATAATGTATTAATTATTAATTTATTATTATTATGTATTATTTTTTGTGGTGACGGTGTGAGTTTATTGATTATTGAGTTGTGTGAAGGTGGTGATGGATGTAGGTGTGGATGTGAGTTATATGTAGTTTGTAGTTGTATTAATTGAGTTAGTTTAGTGGTATTAGGGGTTATTATGTGTGGATTTGTGGAGTTATTTTAGTTGAGTGTGGAGTTATTTATTAATTATTATTATTATTATTTTTTATTAATTATTATTATTATGTATTTGTGTTGAATAATTCTTATTCATTATTATTAAATTAATTATTATTATTATGTTTTATTAACTAATTAAATAATTATTATGGGTTATTATTATTATATTCATCAATGTATCATTGTACAATCCAGACACGAGAAAACACATTTTTGAACAATCGCAGTCCTTAAACATATACGAAACTGAAACTCTTTCTGTAGCAAATGTGATATAGAAGGTCCCAAGGGCTACAAGAAAAAGGTTGTAAATTAACATAGTTTATTTATACACTAGGCCTAAGTTTAGGATATAGCCTTTTTGTACCGGTCTGATTTTAAGCGTAATACCGAGGTCAATAAAGTAGTTTATTCGGCAGGTGGGATATTGGACAGTAGGAATGCGAGGGTTGAATAGGGAAGTGTTTATTGAATTGATTTTAATAAATAGTATTGGGTCAAACTGAAACATGGGTCATGCTGTGTGATCGTTAAGATCCTTTAAGCAGTGTAGAGGAGGAAATGCTTTTCCTTTCTTGTTAGTTTTGGTGGATTCGGAGGGTGGAGTCCTTATCCTTCCTATTGACTCGCGCTATTTGGGTGTTTTGGTGTGATTTTGGGGGTCGAGGAATTAGGTTAATCGCTTTTTGTTGTTTGTTTAAGTTGGTGAGTGTAGATATAAGGCGATTGTGTTTTTTGTGTTTTCAATTTTTATCCGAGGGCGTGTTGTTTTAGGCTTTTGAGGTGGTGTTATGTTAAACTATTAGTGGGTTTATGTTTTGTTTGTGGTTTATATGGCTTCAGTGAGAATCTTTTTGAGGGTAGATTTTATGTATATCAGTGTCACTTGCTTTTGAGACATGTGTTTTATCATGTGAAGAGATTATTTATTTAGTTTTGTTTGTATTATATGTTTGAAGAATAGTTTTGTATGGATTTAATATAAATCTTACCTTATATGGATGTTTATTTGATTATGGTTATGTTAATTATATTCTATTTTTTTGAATTCGGTGTATCAGTAGAATGGTGATAGCGAGTAAAGTATATCCTAACAAGATTATTTAAATATGTATTTACAATGATGTTAACCTTATAGTATATAGATATATATAAGTATGATAGGTTATATATGGTAGATATATTATATATATAGGTTTAATATATATTATAGTATATATGATGATATTATATATATAGTATGATATACTATCTATATAGGTATTGTAGGTATGTATATTAATATATATATATATATAGATATATAGATATATTTAATACTCCTGTAGATATATTTAATGTTAAAACATGCAGGTCGGTGATTATTAAAGTTCTGCTTAGGATTATGGAGTGTAATAAGTTTTTAATTATCCTTATTTTTACTTTTCTTAAAATAAATATTTACATGTATGTATAGAGTTGGTATGTCATATTTAGGAATTGTAAAAGTTTCTATATAAGGGATAACAACTACAATAGTTTAAATAGAACGAAGTTAGCTCGGATAAGAAAAAACATGTTTTTACATACCTTAAACTAAAAAGCGATAAAATAAAGTCTCGGACGCAATCACAAGCGTGTCATATACGAGCATAAGGGACTCTGCCATCCACACTTCACAAGAAAGGAAAGCATTTTCCTTTCTTACCTGCTTAAAGGAATTTACCGATCCAGCATGTTTCAGTTTGAGATATATTTATAAAATAATAACTTTGATTCTCGATTCTTGTCTATACTTTGAATTACTTTTTGACCTGGTATGTTAGGCTTAAATCCGGCCCGGGTACACAGAAGGCTTATCGTATAAGTTTAGGCCTATTAGTGTATAAAATAAATATGTTATTTTAAACCTTTTCTTTAGCCGCTTTGGAGGACTTTTATTATCATTTTTTTAGCTTATGTTAAAGAGGTCAGTTTCGTGTCTGTAAGGAGTGCGCGTTGTTGTGTTTTATCGTGTTGGATTGTCAATGTACATAGATGCGTATAATAATAATATTAATATTATATATATTTAATTTAAGGGTAATATAGATTTATATATTAGTAAATAATGATAATAATAATAATAATAATGAATAAAATAATTAATAAATATATTAATAATAATAATAATAATAGAGTAATAATGAATAATAATAATAATAATAATAATCAATTATTAATAAATATATAATATAATAATAATAATAATAATAATAATAATAATGAATAATAATAATAAGAATAATAATAATAATAATAATAAATGAATAAATATAATAATAATAATAGTAATGAATATAATGTTAAGTAATAATAATAATATATGGAATAATAATAATAAATAATAATAATAATAATAATAATAATGAATAAATAGGATAATAATAATGAATATAATAATAAAGCAAATCCAAATTATATAAAAACTTTGAAATATTTTTAGTTAACATTCGAATGAATAATATAAATGTAGAGTGAATAATTTGTTATTCGTTATAAATAAACCTGAGAATGGGTTTATTAATATAGAAATACTTGTTATGGTTAACAGGATCGAGAGGAACTATTTTGCTATTTTCATAC
>JABUQX010072454.1:0-10000 GCA_015478945.1 Trachelipus rathkii
GGATATGTAAGCTTATTAGTGCGCTTATTATGTAGCTTTGAGAGTGTTTATACGCGTGTTTTGTTTTCTCGGTCTCTCCTATATTTGACGGTAATTTGTTAGCATAGATTTCGTTGTCATTACTTTTACCTTTGGTGATTTATTTTGCTATTAGATTGATTCGTACTGAGTAGTATTATACGGTTGTTAGGTTATGCTTGCGCGGTGGTCTTTACCGGTGTCGCGTTCGCGTGTCTAATACGCTGATTGGTATGTTTGATATCATGATTTTTAGGTACTATATTGAGACCTTGAGCATTTGTCTCCCGCCCCCGCATACCCTCATAGCCCCCCTAGGTTCCCTTTTTCCCTACCCTATATACTCTTGCTTTAGTACCTGATCACACTCATAGTTTATTATTCATCTATCTTTTTGTCCCTATTTTGATCTTTATTCTTCATTTCGCTTCAAGTTATTGTTATCCATAAATATCGGTGAGGTTGTGGTTCCGTTAGTATGCTTCTATATCTGCGATAAATTAACTCTTGCCGGCTACTCTTAATCCTTTCAAAAATTGAGAATTACCACTTCACATTTTTCCGCAGTATTTCTAAAACTTAACAACAGTGAAAGGGGAAAATCATACTTATATTCTCACACGTTGTCTTCCTTTTACACTTGTCCATAATAATGCTATCAATTTGCATTCCTAGGTCGATATTATGTAAACTGTCGAAGTGGTGTCCTTACTCATGACAATTTTCGCTCCATATGTCTCAGTCATATCATTGTTCTCGTGATTACGTTTTTGTTCTTGTGATTTTGTGTCTAACAGACACTCTGGATAGAATCTCTTCTTTTTCTACTCATTTTAATTAGTATCTATCATGCTTTTTGTATATTCCCTTATTTTCCCTAAATCCTGGGAGACGATTTGGAGTTAGCGGGCAACGCTAATAGATATAATTTTCATTGAACCTGTCATAACTTTTGTAAATCTTATTAATGGTGAGAAAATGGTTTTTCATGGTCTACGCTTACTTATCCGTGCTTCTTGTGAGATTTTTGCATAGCGCTTTTTCTAATACTTTTCCATTTTGCGTGTTTTCCGCAAAAATCGTTATCGATTTCTCCTTATGCGGATTCCCTTTTTTAAACTCTGAGTGGCATTGACTCACTTTGTGGAAACCTTTCTCAAGCTGGTGTAATAGTTTGCTTTGTGTTCTCTTTTTTTTTTTACTTGATAATAGCTTTATTGACACTAATCGGTGGAGATTATGGGTGTTTTTCTTTAATCTCTTAAACTTTGCTCCGGGTTTCCTGCAGTACAGCTTCTCTTTTTATTATTAAATGAGTTTTCTGTTCACAATTAGATTCCGTCTCCTAGGTTTGGTGCTCTTTCTGTCTCATATCACTTCTCACTTTATTCTTGGATTTGTAGATGTTTTCCGCTAGGAACGTGTTGTTTTTTCTTAAGTGTTATCTTATCTTATTTTGTTCTCTTTGTAATTCATGACATTCGTTATTTTTTTATCTATCTCTCTCGTCTAAGTGTTAACGGTGTCATTATTTCTCTTTATTAGTTTGTTGACCTTGCGTCTAATTATATTATTTTGTCCTCGTGTGTGCTTAGACTGGCCATTCTTTCTTGAACTAGGATATCATGCTTATACTTATGTCTATTGATAATTATTCATCTCAATGGGTAATCATCCAATTGCTCCCATTTTTACTCCCATCTAATATATACTTCGTATTACTTTTGTTTAGGTAAATAGTGACATATTCGAGAAACCTGCCACTTTCCTTTTCGCGAGCCCTAATCAATTATAATTACTTTGGTTGCTCGCCCATTCCTTGTAACTTTCACTATTCAGTCAATATTTTCTAGGTAACTTTTTTTTTTTATATTCTTTAAGATTTTCATAAACTAACGAGGAACCGTTTCTACATTTAATAACTCCTAATAACGTCTTGTCATCGCGTGCTTGAAATTTTTATACGTGTTCATTCCTTTTTATCCGCTACTTCATAAATATAATCTTGGGTTGTCTGTCATTCGCATATGTCTCCTCTTTTTACGTCTCTACTATTCGCTCTTAAATTCTATTCGAAACTGGAACTTATTTGGCTGCTGTGGTAATATTGGGTTATAAGTATCTCTCTCTCCTAACTCTATCTACTATCCTGCTTATGTAAGCATTCCAATAATTAGTGATTCGTTATCTCCACTGGTGAGCCTTTTTCTCCGATCGTCGTCCCCCCATGTAGTGAGCTCTTGAAGTTGAATCCTTTTTATGATTGGCTTACTCCCTCTTCGATAGGGAGTATATACATCATTGGTGGCACAAGTATTCTCGCTTTTTCAAACTCCCTTTAATACCCGTTGCTTCGTTTGTCGTTCTTCTGATAACTACTCGTATTTTTGCGAGAGAGGCATCTTTTTGGTGTAGCAAAGTCCTTCTTTGTACGGCCATGCAAACACAGTTTATAACACGCTTAACTGATCGCTCAGCATTCTTTGTCAAATGTGCTGTGTTCTCTTAGTGATGGTATAGGCAGGATGCAGACCGGGTTTGTGTGGGTATTGTGTGCCTGGTGACGATCGTACCTGTATCTGACCTTGTGTCCTCTCTCCATATATCGAGTTTTCCCTCTTATTTTTCTCTCACGTATAATTCTAGGCGCACGTCGATTTCCGTACCTCTAAATTATCATTTCTCTTATCTTCTCATTCCGTCTCAGGTTTACGGTGGATTTTTAGCTTCCATGTGTTCTTCTATACGGCTTTCTAATATCATGGTGGATTCTGGGTGTTTGGTGCGTCTGCTGTCGTGTCGCTGTCCATGTCGCTTGGTTCATTTTTTTTTGTGCTTTTTTTTGGAATTTTTTATTTTTTGTCTATGAATTAATGGGCCTATTTATGTTTGTTTTTCTCGGTCGTTTGTAAGTTTATTCTCATAACCAAGATTATTGCTTTATGTTAGGATTTCAGAGTTGAGCGGCTCAGCGCCCTCGCAAGCGTCTTAAAGCGCTCTTTTCTTATAGAGAGCTTATTGGATATGGTATCTCGCTGTTATTTTGGTGTTTGCATTACAATTCTTCGGCTACTTCATTCACTTCTGTGAGCAAGTAGTAATAAGATTACACAGTGTTGGGATATATCGCTCTTTCACGCATTTGGTAAACTGCAATTGACTCCGCAGTACGCGAGAGTTAAGGTCAGAATCGGCTGCCTCCTCTTTTCTATGCAGTTCTGTTCTATGTTACCAAGCTTTATGTTCGGTGATGCCATTTTCAACGCTTTAAGGTCGCTTGCCATGTTCAACTGTATGTTTATCCTGTTTTCGTCGATCAAGGCTTGCCGGTCTTTACTTGGCAGGAATGGCTGTGGGTTGTGAGGAGTTGATGGGCAAAATTTAGAAGTTGTAGTCGTATACATTTGTGCCCTGAGTGGTCTTCCCTCTCACGGAGAAGTTGCGCTTGCAGTATTTGATTACTTGCACTCGCTCTCTAACAGTTGGTTCTTATCGATCTCCAATATCACTTGGCTCGGCAGTTCTCGAACCATACACTGTACGGGAAACGCTCCTCCTCTGCTCGGTGCCATGATTGTGGCTAAATTGTTTCTCCGTCGTTGTGGCTCTTATATTTTACATTCTTGACCAATGACGTATTTCACATTGCCTACATTCGTGGCTCATGTGGAATTTGGGCGTCTGTATATCTTAGACTCCTCATTCAGCCGTTGTTCAATTTTGTATATTTTTCTCTTACTTCTGTTATTGTATCTGTACACCTTTCTAAAATCTGTTTATTCAGGCGTTCATAACACTTTTTTGTCTGAGCCTTGTTTCACTTTACTGTGATATGTAGTACATCTTATCTTCTTCTTATTATTTATATCCTTCTCAATAATCTAATTATTTTCTATTTCATGCAATTTATTTTAATTTTGTTATTGTTGTCATGGTCATCACAGTTGTTTCTATGTACTTGGATTCCTTTATATCTTTTATCTTTGTTTTTATTTACTCTTCTTGTTGATCTATAATATCTAAATCTTAGAATTTATGTTTGTTATTTCTTTTACGCTCCATATTCTAAATTAAGTATATTATTTTTAAGCTCAGTGACCTACTCATCCATTTCTGGTAGTTTTTCATTTTTTTCAATAATCTCCTCAGTGTGACCTAGATTTTCCTTGTGGTGGCTGTGTGTGTGGATCCTTGTTTATCAATGAAGCTCATAAATTATAATCATTATATAGTGTTCTCATATATGTAGTACGTGTATATATTTATTATCGTGTGTTTTTAGGATTCTGATATGCTGGATATGTATATTTTTATTTTTTTTTTGATAATAGACCTAGGCAATGTCATTACTCCCGTTATTCCTTTTCCCGTTATTCTTACTCCCGTTATTATTTATTTACTAGTAGCTATTGATTTATTTTTATTGTTAGCCGTTGCGCCCGGGCGGGCGGCCGGGGGTCGCTTGTTATTGGCTATGTGTTTTTTTCTACTGGATTTTTTATCGAGCTTCGCGTTTTTATTATTAGTTGCTGCGTCTTGGGGGGTTTTCTTGTTTGCGGCATTTAAGAAGATAGGAAATACGGCAACAAATTTCCTCAAATATAGATATGTAGAGAAAATAGGGGAAGAAAGGTACAAAAAAATATACCATTTTATTTTTTTTTTCATATAGGTTGTATGGTACGTTGTAACGTATTATTGTGACGAATATATGAGTGTGTTTAATTAGCATAAATTTGTGGTTTTTTTCTTGGAGAGTTCGTGTGTTGGGCTTTCTTTGTCGGTCTTTGTGGTTTTTATTGTGTGGTTGTCTGGTTTTTTTTCTATCCTTTGTTTTTTCGTTACATATCTCGGTTTGGTTTTCTTTTTCTTTCGAGAGTTATTAGGCTGAGTGCTTATTTCAGATGTGATGTTAGCCGTGATAGTTATAAGAATTCTGGGTTTTCCGTGGGGGTGTTGGTCGTTTGGCTTATGAGCAGGGTCCGGTAGACAGAGAAAGGGTAAGCCTTTTTAGTATTAGAATGATATATATAATATTTTTTAGTTTATTTTCTTTGGGTAAATTTGTATGTAATTCTGTATTTATTGGTTTTAATTTTGTTGGCTTTAAATTTTTGTTGGATTATTAAGAGATAGGGTTGTAAGTCTCTCTCTCTTATGTTGTATTTATTATTATGTGATTCCTGGTTTATTTAGTTATTATTATTATTTATGTATGTTTCTGAGGTCTATTATTATGAGATACTATATCGTACTATTATCTCATTCATTTATTTCGTTTTTCATTTATGCAAAAAACATTTCTGTTTATCACCTTTGGATTTACCCTTTTATTATTTGATATTGTTTTTTACTTACATTGGTCATCTTAGTATCTGGGTGCGTTTCTATTATATCTATATGTTAAGACGCGGTTCTTCCTATGAATATAGTGATTATATCTTTATATAACAGGAGTTCATGACTTTTATACTATACATGCTGTTATAGTACTGATACGGTATGGTAACTTACTATCTTATGGGCATACGGCTTTACGTGACCTCGGCTTTATTATGTAGCTATGAACTCGGAGTTACTAGGATTTAGGGCGTTATAGTCGTAATATAGTGTACTACTATTTGATGCTATTGAGTATAGTACGGTATAGTATGACGTGACTATATACTTAATGATTATTAATAGTTATAACCACTATGTATTATATTTATTTACTCTATACAATGTCTTTTATCTTATCTCTTGTTCTATTATACTGTTTGGGTCCTTATTTCAAGATTATGTAGACGAAATATTTTCTGGAGGTGCAAACGGTTGTTTGAGTAAGTATATAGTGATATAAAAATACATTAACAACTCAAAGATGTGCGTATGTATGCAATTTTATTTTGACAATTTAATAGCTAATCGATCTGGAGTATTGGCTTTTATCTTTTCTATGTCTATAGATTGGTAAGGTATAAATCTTGTACTACGAACTTGCTCTCTAGACTGGTGTTAATAGACATCTCAAGAAAAGTGAATTGCAATTGTGCTTTGTTTGCACTGTCTTTTTCGTTTAATCATTCACTTATTAAAAGTTTTTATTTCATCATCTTTTTCACTCTTGAACATAATTATGTCACAATTAATTGCTATAAAATTTTCAAGAATGTTTGTGCGAAAACCTTTCAAAATAAGAATCGTATAATCTCTCTTTTTTCCTCCATTGCGGGCCCTTGTTGTAAGACCAATCATTGTGTTTTTTATGCTTCATTGGTGTGTAATTTGGTTGTAATTTACAGATTTAAAATATTTTGAGGTTTTTGATGAATGGGTTCATTGTCTTCATCTTTACTATAGCATCTCCCATAACTTTTGATCAATTCTTTATAGAATCGTCTTACTCTGTAATTCCTTCTTTGCTGTTTTTCTTTTTTTCTACCACGCGTTAAAAAACAAAAACAAAAACAAAACAACATTTTTTTTTTTTTTGTTTTTTTTTGTTTTTGTTTTTGTCCTTTAATAATCTAATTATTATTATAACTAATATGTTATTTGAGATATTTGTATTTTAACAATGTTATATATATTCTTTATTGACTTAAAATAATACTTAAGCTCACAAAAACAACAATTTAATTTTAACAGACATTTTTTGCACTTTTCTCTCAATAATATTATAGGATTATTTATTTCATTATATATATATATTAATATATATAATATATATATATATTAATATATTATATATTATATCATATATAATTATTATATATATATATATATTTATTATACTGATAATCTGCTTTATCAGAAATTATAGTTTCTTTCAAATCCAGAAACTCGTGCTTTATATATTTCATCCCGAAATGACAAATAATCAGATCTTCGACACCCCTAATACATTTTTCGTAGAAAATGTAACAATCTTTCTGGTTCCTATACCTCACACTCTTTCTGACTTTTTGTGTACTTGAAATGTCCAACTCCAACTTTGTTCTTCCTCTCTCTACCTCTTCTTGTATTTCTGTCATTAAAACTGTTAAAGTTGAACTTTATGCCGAACTTTCTTTACAATTCCACTCTAGACGGCTCCAGAGTTATTCCTCATCTCTTACTTCCTTTCAACTCATAAAATGTTATTTCAGCACTCTCTGAGCTTAACACTAAGAAGGAGGAGAGTACTGAAGTTATCCCTCCAGCGGTCCTGAACATCCTGCCTTGGTAAACTTTCATCACTGCCTATAAACTTCAACCTTTCCCTCCTGCTATAAGAGTGCATTCATCCAGCATGTGCTGAAGAAGCGGGGCTCTCAGTCAACAATCCAACTATCATCCTATAGCTTTAACCTCTGTTCTTCTAAAGCTTTCGAATCTATTCTTAACAAGAAGATTTAGCAAGATCTTAAAACTTCTAATCTTATCTCAGATTGCGAGTATAATTTCTGTAAATACCGCTAGACTGGTGATATTCTTTCCTTTCTCTCTGGCTCTTTCGCATTTCGGTGATAATTTTTCTTTGACGCTAGACACATCGAAGGCTTTCGATAAACTCTATCACAAAGCTTTAATTTTTAAACTTTCCATTTTCGTTATTGTATCCTTTTCTTGAACTTTCCGTTCAGTGTTCTTGGTTTCTTTTTAGATATTTTCATTATCTTTAAATCTTAACTTATAAATCAGCTTCAAACTTTTGTTTTATCTCCAACTATTTTTTTCTATTTTGCATCAATGATCTATATGTTACTGTCTCTTCTCCACTCTTAGACTGATAACACCATCATTCATCATTACTCCTTTCAATTTGAAAGAAGACTTATTCAACAAAAAAATAAATGATGCCATGAGTGTAGCCTTGAAGCAATAGACCCCTGATATTTCTCGGACCTGTAGCTGTGTGAAAGAAAATGGTTGTTTCAATGTCTCAATGTAAGTAAATTTTGTTGAAGCTAACTAATCTACTTACAGATCAAACAAATTTGAAACACCACTTCTACCTTCTTCTGTTCTAATATTCTTGAGTGTTATTTTCTCTGATCATTATTTAGAAGGACCACATATTCTTTTTAACAAGTTTCCAGTAAATCGGATGTTCCTGAAGCGTCTTCGTAACTTTTTCTCACCACCCCAGTTGGCTTAGCTCTCATAGGCGCTAGTGTCGTCCTTGTTATAGAGTATCATACAATATGCTAGGTGATTCACACAATATGCTCATATATCTGGGGGTAGTCCAAGACATGTTTGACTCGTTAATCCTACTCTCACTACTCTCCCACTCTACTCTCACTAACTCTCACCAATCTCTTTCACTCCTTCCTACTCCCAACACTCTCAATCTACTAACTCACTGATTCTTCCAATCTATTCTCACTGATCTCCAATCTCCTATGCTCTCACTCACTGCTCTCCAAACCTCCCCTACTTCATAATCTCTCCAATTCTATTACTAACTCTTCCTCAACCCTTCTCTCACTCACTCTCATCCAAAGTCTCTATCTCACTACTCTCTCCAATCTCTTACTCTCACTAACTCTCTCGCAAATTCTCCTTTCTATCACTCACTCTCCCACTCTCTCCTACTCTCACTAACTCTCTCCAATCTCTTACTCTCACTAACTCTCTCCAATCTCCTTCTCTCACTCACTCTCTCCAAACTCTCCTACTCTCACTAACTCTCTCCAATCTCTTACTCTCACTAACTCTCTCCAATCTCCTTCTCTCACTCACTCTCTCCAAACTCTCCTACTCTCACTAACTCTCTACAATCTCTTACTCTCACTAACTCTCTCCAATCTCCTTCTCTCACTCACTCTCTCCAAACTCTCGCTACTCTCATACTCTCTCCATCTTTACTCACTCACAAACTCTTCAATCTCCTTTCTCTCACTCACTCCTCTCCAAACTCTCCTACTCTCACTAACTCTCTCCAATCTCTTACTCTCACTAACTCTCTCCAATCTTTCTAATCGTCGAACTGTTGCATCACTCTCCTTATTCTATTGTTATTACGGTTTACACTGATCTTTTTGATTTTCTAGTCATGTACCTCCTTCTTTGAGGTGAGTTCCAGACAGTTCCGGCACTTTATTTTTTTTTATTCGAAAAAACAAATAAAAAAAACATATAAACCACAAAACATTGGTTTTTTAGTTGGTTTAAACCAAAAATGTCATGTTGGTTTAAATCAAACAACCATGCTTTTCATCCAACTTGTTTCGCATTTCGTGGTAGTTTTGCCCATTTTGCTCAGGGAAAATCTTTTCCCTTCTTTTCTATTAAAATAATTGCCTATACCTTTCTGACCTAAAATAGTTCCGGAACTATTAGTTTTCATTGTTCCAATAAATTTCTAATGTTTTGTATTCCACATGAATGTGAGCAAAGAACATACAATGCCAATGAATGTTTTAGACAGATTGACCGCCTCTAAAAGTTTTCTTCACAGTTTCTACATTATTATATCGTTGTTCAGTCAGAAAGTCACTATTTATTTCAATCTTCGTAGTATTTCCTCATCTAGAGATTCTCCTTTTGTTCTTACAGTAGTCACTAAACCTAAGAAATCTCCAGGAACCACAAAAAATATTTCCCTCATTTCTCTTAATATAATAAACTCAAAATTTGCTTTGATTATTATTTTTATTATTCTAATAAATTAAAATTAAGTTTTATAATTTTTATTAATTTAAATTAGGAGACTCAAGATATGAAACCTTTTTAGTAATATAAATTATTTTCGGTGGGGATTCAGATCTCCTCAACTTCCCCCTCCCCTTCGGCTACGACCTTGGTTCTAGTTGCCATTGACATTATCATTCATTTTTGAATAACATTTCAAAATTTCCTTTTCGTTCCGATAATAAACAATATATTGAAGATGCTTTTGTAAATTTAGACTGTGCTTTATGAGCGTGATATATATAATATATTATATAGTATTATTATATATATATATATATATATATATACTCATGATATTATATTGAGTTATATATATATA
>JABUQX010072454.1:12500-28637 GCA_015478945.1 Trachelipus rathkii
ATAAACACAAAATTTTCACATATATATATATATATATATATATATATATATATATATATATATATATATATATATATATATATATATATATATATATATATATATATATATATATATATATATTATATATAAATATATATATATATTATATATATATATACCATCATCAAGCTGCCTCTTGTACCCAGAACTAGAAGGTGGGGATCAGCGTGGCCGCAAACATGCACCGAATACCCCGAGGCATCATGAGTATTAATATCTTTATTTTTAATATGAGTATGTTTTACTCCGCCAAACATAAGACACCATACACATACACACACTCTCTCCCACACACTCCACTATTTCATATATATAATAAGTATATATATTATATATATATATATAATATATATATATATTACTATATATAATTATATTATATATATATAGTATATATTATATATATATATTATATATATAATATATATATATTATATATATATAAGTGATTTGTCTTATTGCTCTAGCTTGAATTCTGTATAAAATCTTTGAAAATCACCTTAACTCTTATTTTCTGAATCATCTGGAATGTCTTTCCCTTCTTTCAGATCATCGGTTTTTCTTTCGTCTCTCGAGATCAACTGGTGACACACTTTTCTATCTTATTGATCTATGGTCCTCCACCCTTAGAGACTATGGGAAGTCATGAGTGGTGGCGCTTGACAATTTAAAGACCTTTGATCGGGTATGGCACGCGTCGCTACTCTTTAAGCTTCCTTCCTTTGATTCCCTCCTTTTCTCTGCTTATTCATGTCTAGTTTTCTTTCAGATCGCTCCATTTCGGCTCTTGTTGATGGAGCGATCTCTTCCTCCTTTCCTGTTAATTGTGATGTTCCTCAAGGTTTTGTCCTTTCTCCAACTTTATTCTTACTTTTCATTAACGACCATCTAAGCTGCACTTCTAACTCTGTTCATTCTTATTTTGAAGAATCAACTCTCCATTCTTCTACTCACTTCAAATCTGTTCCCTCTTTTTCATCTAGAGTTGCCTCTTGACTTCATCTTTCCGATTCAATTCTTGCTGATTTGGATGTGATTTCTTGGTGAGGGTACAGCAATCTTGTGAATTCAACTCTTTAAAAATTCAACTTCTTCATATCTCTCTATAAAACACCTCCCAACTTTCCTGTCTTCTTCGGCGGCTCTAACGTCTCCCCAGTGAGCAACACACACACACAAACAACTGAATATAAATAACAAATTGTCTTGGAAAAATAGTATCACAACAGTTGCTAAGTTGGCCTCAAAGATGCTGGGGATTCTGTTCAGATTGCGGGAATTTTTTCTTCTGCTCAGTTACTCCAGTTATATAAGGGTCCTTATCGCACCTTGTATGGCAGTCTGTTCTCACGTTGGCCTGGCTCACCGGGTTTGGCCACCCTTCTTTTGGATAGGGTTGAGTCTAAGGTTAAATGACTAATAAGCCGTCCAACACTTTCAAACTTCCTTGACTCTCTTTCTCTACGTCGTGGCATTGGCGAACTATCTCTTTTATAGCTTATTAAAACGGCAGGTGTTCGAGGGAGTTTACCTCTCGCATTCCTCCACCTTTGCGTCGCCTTCGTATCACAAGGGGGTTCCTTGCTCTCACATGAATTTTGCGTGAGAATTGGAAACTCAAGGCTCGGTCATTGTAGTGCCTCCTTTTCAGCCACATCTGTTCTGTGGAACTCCTTGCCCTTATCTGTTTGTCCTTGCTGTATTTAATCTTCCTCTCTCTTTAAGGCCTACGTTTGAGCCCATCTGATGGAATTGTGTTAGGCATGGGATTGGGTGCTTTTTCCGTCTATCTTTTGCCCCTCCTTGAAAAGGACCACGCCGGTGGTCACACACACACCACACACACACCACACACAGCCACACACACACACACACACCATACACAAACTTTGTTCACTCCAACACACACACATTCCACACACATATATATTTATATATTATATATGTATATATACTATTATATATATAATATATATATATATATATATTATATATATATATATATATATATATAATATATATATAAATCTGTATTTAGAGATAATTTTATTTTATTTCCATTTTAATATTCAATTTAAATTTATATAAAAATACGTTAGAATGTCTGTAATATATGCAACTCGCTAATTTATTTCTTATTTTTAAATTTTTTTATTCACAGCATATATAATATATATATATATATATACTATATATTATATAATATTTATATTTAATTTTTATATATATTATATATATATATATATATATATTATTATATATATATATATATAATATTATATATAATATATATATATATATATATGAACCTATTGTTTATATTATGTTTATATCTTAATTTTTTTTAATGATTTTTTTTTACAATCGTTAGGAAACAACTTTTCATTATTAATTTTTAGTGTTAAATGAATGCATGGCGCACGAGCATTTGTCTACGGGGGCAACGCCACCAGAGCTACCCGACCAGTGAGTGGTGGGAAAATTATAACTTATTGCTTCGACAAGCATCTCAAATCTATGAACAGCCTTTAAAAATTTGAATAAAAGAATTATCTGGCAGTAAATATGCTTTAAATATGAAATTTGGAAACTTCATAACTTTCTTCAGGGTTATAGCGAATATTTAAACTTTACGTTTTTTTTCTTTCATTTAAAGCTCATTGCAATATATATAGTATATATAATATAATATATATATATATATATATTAATATTATATATATATAATAATATTAATATATATATATTATATATATATATATAATGTTATATATATATATGAATTTGGAGGTCATTTAATTAATATTTAGATTTTTAAAAGCAACGTCTTACCACTGATAGTTAATATATACGTTATTTTCAATAACAACACTAGTAAAAAATAACATTCTATAGCCAACACGGCCAGGATCATAATATATAATATATATTATATATATAATATATATTATATAATATATATATATATATATATTATATACTACTATATATACTATATCAATTATATATTGTTTTAATATAATAAATATATATATATATATATACATATATATACTAATATCATATTATATATATATATAAACGCGCATTTCTGTGAAAAATATTTAAGGTCTTCAAGATTCTGTCCGTACCCTAATCCGTTTCCACCTTTCGTTATCGACCTTCATTCTTTCACCTGACCACTTAATGACTATGACCTTGGATCTAATGACCGAGAATCATTCCACTATTACTTCTTGCACTTCGTGCGACAGGGAAAATAAGGTCGACTTCAATGCCTCAAAAATAAAATTGCTCAATTATCTAGATGCTCGACACTATCTTCCGCGCGACAACAGCATCTTTGAAAATACACAACTCATTCTCCCTTCAGTCTTTAATATTCAATGTGTCAACTTTTAGTTTTTACTGAACAAGCTTTTAAGAATTTAGGTTTTCTGAGTTTTTCTTCGAATCCTCCATTTGATTTGCTTTGGATGGGAATGTCGTTAGTCCTTGTGTAGAATGGACATCTCATATCTATGACTATTCCACTTATACAGATCGTCTTGAAAGGTTGAATTCTAGAGTGCATTGCTTTATCAACTTCCACGCTCACATTTTCTCTAAGCTAGTTCTAGCAATCAAAATACTTCATCATTCTAGTCCTGTTACAACTGACACCGTTATTCTAAACTTTCTTATCGCACGCCCTCTTCGTCGAATAGAGCTTTTTGACTTGCCTTGCTACATAGTCACATACTGTTACTCTTCAGGTTTCTGACTCCAGATTTAACCTCTATGAACGACTTGCACTTACTTACATATACTTCACTCGTAAAAATCAATAAAATATTTGGTAAAGGTTTACATTGTGGCGCGCGCGTTGCTCGATATCGATATAGATCGATAAATATGATATCGGTCCCCCTCATAGAAGAGCCATCAACCAATCTCAAAACTAGCACAGCTACTTGTGGAAAAGGACTACATTGGCTGAATGCTAGTCCTAATTTTAGAGCGGGAAAATGTACAATAATAAAAAAAAATTTTAAATTAAATGTAAATATATACGAGTAGAAATACTATTTAGAGACTTTTTATACGTTACTGGTTTTAAATAATAGACTTTCCTATTACAATTTTGTTGTTTTTTTTTTAACGTAATGAACCCCAAGGGTATAACCGCACCGATGGGCAGGAGTCGGGTTCTCCTCGGCCTTTCTTCCGGGGGAACTACGGGGTAGGACTTATTTCCCCCCTCCGGGGGGTCTCCGGAAACCCGGGGCTCCCGCTCTTTGGTGTGGGTGTCGCGGGGTTTCCTCCGCCCTCCCTACGGGTTAATGGAAAAGTCCCCACCCTGTGTTTCCCGTCGGCTCGAGCCCCTCACATTGCGTGTAATACCTTTTACAAATAATATATAAAATACTATGTCCCCCGCCGGCTCGAGCTACCCCCCCTTAAAAAAATAGCCATTTTTGTTTTTTATTTTTTTTTTTTTTTACATTTTCCTAACTAAAATTTTACAGCGATTCCAAAAATGTATTCCTTTTCCGTGTAGCTATTGTAGTTCTGAGATATTTTTTTTATTCTTTTTTTTACCCTTACCGCCCTAATTTTACCGGTATCAAAACTTTCGCTTTCTTAACTTGCTCAAAGGGAACTTTGAGATAGCTATGGATTGTGTCTCTTCTAGAGGTCCATTCGTATATCTATCCATATTTATATAATATATATATATATAATATATATATATATATATATATATATATATATATAATAATAATATATAGTATTATATATATATTATATATATATATAATATATATATATATATTAATATTTATAAATGCTATATTACTGCAACAATTAATTCACATTTGTATTTTTATACAGATAAAATTTAAAATTGTCCGAATTTCGTTAAAGAATAGTTATGTTTAGCACTGGCTGTCACTGGTTGGGTTCAAGATTACGCTTTGGTTGAACTATAATTTAATTATTTAAATTTAATAATAATGACAATTGCTATTATACTTGTTGCATTTAAATACTTTCAATATTAAATTAAAATGTAAAAACGCATGCAATGTGTAAACTTTAGAGAAAATTTCATAGAAATCATTCAAATTCTTTGTCACCTATCACGCACAAAAGCTACTCTAAGACTGGAGAATTCAAGAAAGAAGATTTCTTTTATAAAGAAAACAATAATCGTATTCGTTCGTATTAATCATAATCGATATAATTTCTTGACTCTGAAATATAGGAACTGCGGCCACGAATATAAACCATGCCCAAATATTTTATTCTACTTCCCCTACTTTATTTAGGCAACACATTTTCAAACGCCATTTATCGGAAAATATTGATCTTTAGATTCGACCTATGTAGGACTTCCATAACTCTGGCATGTTGAAGTGAGACTCTTGCCCTGATGCCCACTGAGGTGACTAAATATATAATATATATATATTATATATTATATTATATATATATTATATATATTTATATATTATATATATATATATATAATAATATTATATATAATCATAATATTGGCGTCATACCTCTGAGGCTAGTGTAGATCTTACGCCTTCCTCTGAAGTTGAAACAACACCCTGAAATGCCTTGTACCACAGGCTGCTTGAGCATTCGAATCCACACTGAATGAACAAGTGAACATCTTTGTACTCCATCCAGCTACGGTAACTCCACAAGTGATTAGACCTGATATAATATATAATATATTATATTTTATATATAATAATATTATTATATATATAAAAATATAATATATATATATATATATATATATTTATATTATTATAATATTTTATTAGAATTATATATATACATATATATTACATATATATATATTATATATTAATATAATATATATATATATATATATATATATAGTATATATATATAATATATAGTATATATATATATATATATAATATATTTTGGTGCTGTGTGTGTGTGTGGTGTGTTGTGTGTGTGTTGTGTGTGTGTGTGTGTAGGTGTGTAGGTGTGTGTGTAGGTGTGTGTGTGTGTGTGTGTGTGTGTGTGTGTGTTTTCTTATTATTTTTTAAGTTGTTTTGTGTAATGGTGTGATGGGGGGTTGCATTGCTGCTTGAGTCATTTCATTGAGCTGTGGTTTGCATATATTTTTCGTGCTTTGCTATTCATTGTATATATTTTATTCATTTCTTGTTTCAGTTAACGGTATTTTTGTAAGTTAGCGTTTGCCCTTCAGGCTATTGATTGTTTAACGTTTAACTTACTTTTAAGAATTCTGAAAGAACCTCAAAACATCTAATCTCATAATAGTTTGCTTTTTAAAGCATTAATGTGATTCTTCCATGAAAGTTCATTAGAAAAGGCAGTGCCAAGAATATGTATGACAGGTGAAAGTTTGAGTTGTGTGTTTTGGAGGATGTAGCTGTATAGAAGATCATGTCTAGTAGATAGATGGGCTAATTGATAATTTGTTTTTTTGAGAAGGTATTGAAAACAATCCTATTTTCTCTGTCTCAGTTAGGATTATGAGAAGGGTAAGAATTTAGATGCTCCATGCCGCGGCGGTGCCCAGCCCGTAGCTCGCGAGCAACACGTTACACGCGTACCATTTTAATGTGGCTGACGGCTCGTGCATTCAGATAATATTTGTAATAGATTAGATGTAATAATAAACAGTAGTAGTGTAATATTATTGTTTCCTTTTACCTATTATTGCTGATAAAAAAAAAAAAAGATCGTCGTCCTATGTGTGGCTCGCCTAAAATTTTTCAATTCTTAATTTGCCCGAAATAGACTAAGGGGTTGGGCACCACTATTCTAAGGTCATCCACCTAGCACCGGTTATTTGTTGTACTAAGGGACACCTTTCAAAAGGAAAGAAGAAATAAAGAGTGACGTAGTCGGCGTAGGAGTGATTGGGTGATAAATAATAGAGAAAAGATAATTGATGAAAAGTAGGAAAAGAGTTTGGGATAGAACTGAACCTTGAGGAATGCCAATACTGATATATTTGGAGAATGAACGGGTGCGCTAACAGCAGTGGCTGTAGAAACACCGGAAAGTAAATATGAGAGAAGGTTACTGAGAAGAAGAAAAAATGTGAGAGTATGCGGTGATTCTGAAAAAGAAAATATGAGAGAAGGTTACTGAGAAAAAAACAAACTGGCGTTTAGAGGTTAGATTAAAAAGTTTAAAATCATTTCAACTTTCTTTTGTTCTTATATATTTCAGAAACTAATGAAAGACATCCACCCAATTGCGTGTCAAACATATATCACATCGACAGATTCTATAGGCGAGTTGGCGATTTTCTTAACTTGATGGTTTACATAGTGTTTGTAGTATTTAACTGGTCAAGTACTTCGGCTCCTAACCGAACTGTGTGTAAACTACGGATGTATATGGACTATTATCGCCCCCCCCCACCGATGTAGGGTCCCGAGCACCCTCCAGCTTATCTTCTAGACTCTAGAGTGAAATCTCGAAGTATAACATTAACTCGGGTGTTCTTTGAGAATATCAAACTGGCTTTACCAAGACCTGGTTAGATTAAAAAGTTGTAAAATCGTACATAGTTCAATGTTTCCCCCCTAGAGAGTTCCCCGCCACAAGAGTGCGATTGAGAAGAACCCGAAATACGAATTAGCTATATAAAACAGTTGAATTTAAGCACACTCTTAATATATCAAGTAGCTTTTTTTGATCTATATATAATTCGCCCCCTGTAAGTGACATCATTGTTATAACATATATAAAAAATATTCTAAAACAATTCAAAAATTTCATCTCTATTATCGATCTTAGCATCTCTTTTAAAAATAATAATATAAGACAACTGATCCATGCTCATTTAGCTCGATCTATATGAGCATATAAGTCTACCTTCTAACAGAGACTTATATTATTCTGTTATCCAGCTTCTCGTTCCTGTCTGTTTGCGTAGCTGTTAAAAGTAACTTTGTCCATTAATATCATCTTTAAAATAAAATATTAGGTTATAACATTAAGTATTACTTTCATATATATATTTATATATTTCTTACATAAAAACTTTTGTTACTCTACTATTTCATTTGCTATATAGAAAAAAATGTAATAACTAAACATTCTATTGATTAATGTAATATTTCTTCATAATTTACAAATAAATATTAATATTTGATATACATGCTTTAATGAATTTTACTTGTGAGGAATATATAATTATTAAGCATTGTACACAAATATGACATGTGATCATTATAAAATAACTTTGTGAAGTGATCATTTTCCCTCCTGATAATTATTTTCCCTAATAACTCTACGCGATCTCAATATTTGCTTTAAGACATGCAACACGTTCAAAATACCTAATAAGTTAATATTATATTTTCATTATATCCAAACCTAAAGTTTCATTATTTCATTTAACTTTCTCTTCAATAAATTATTTGAGCACACCACGCACCTCTATTATATCGCGCCGTGTCCAAAGTATCAGTGTAGCATAGGAGGAAGTGTGTTCCTAAATCTACTCTTTACTATATACTTGACTATAATAACCGAGTAATGAGTGAAAGTATCTAATAATATACAAACAGTAACTTTATCATAAGCACTATTTACACTTACTAAAATTGTTCCCTCTTTGTGTACCACATCTAGGTCGCTAAATCCATCCTCATCTGCAAGTCCCTAATGCACAAAGTAAAAAACAAGTGTACTTTTATTTATGTTTTTGCCAAATTATTACCGCGTTGAAAAAATATTTGAACACATTATAATTGAATATATCATTGAGAATAGTACTGTAAAAAATAAGTGGAAAACACTACCAATTATTAGGTATTACATGTAATTATTTTTTCTATAGCAAACTAGTTTTAAATGTTTTGATAAAGATCATGTCTATATCCAGAGCTATAATTAGGTATTAGTCTAATGTTAGATCTTCCATATAAAGTAAAGCTGAGAAAATCCTGTGCCATCGTTTCGTCACAGGCCAAGAGAGGTTCGATTCGAACCTGAGAAATGATGTCCATGTAACGATATAATTTGCTTAGGCTACAGAACAGAATTTAGTATTTAATATATATTAGTGCATAATACGTATAATTTTATCCTTATTGTTCTTTATATAAATTACTACCTTACCTATAGAAATTGCCTAAATATCATTGGGAGTGATATTATATGATAACTAATAACTATACTGTGTTTACTGTGTATTCCTTAGATCTGCGCTTACTGATATTATAGTACAGTACTTGTGAAGAAAATAACATATATAACCGTCTACTTGAGATTTTCAGCTTGACACTATCGTCAATAGTTACAATTAGTTATTAAGTTCCAGGATGAAAACTGATTCTTCTGAGAGTCCGATGTAACTCATCATTATTTCTAATTAATATATGGTAATCTTTAATATTATACAGATATATATATAGATATATATACCCTGCTATTAAGTGTATTACTTTTTAATTGTCTTATAATAATATATAAGCTCTACTGACATTACTATTTGCTTCTTATGTTAGTAAATAATGGTAATATACCTTATTTATATTTTACATATATATATATTCATCTTCTTTTCTTCTTTACTATATCCATTTACTCAACTTGTCTATTATTTTTCTTATAAGAGAATGGGTAGTTGATAAACAACGATACTCGTACGAGGAAGAAGGATAGCAGAGAAAAAAAGAAGCTCAAACGAGTTAACGAACAAAATAGAGCGATCTGACAAAATGTGTCGGTCCAAGTAAACACACCACATGCTACTACTCCTGCTCACCACTCGCTAGATCTTACCAATTAATTAGCTGAAGCCCGATACTTCGTCGCATAGTCTAAGTAAAAACCCATCCTCACCTTAAATAAGACATATCTACATGGTAGAACATGCCGTCTGGAGAATGAGACCTCTCACCTTTGTCAGCTCACTGGACTGACCCACTCCTATAAGATCCAGTTATATTAGTTCAACGGGTAATTCATATCACCATGTGAATCGCCATCGTGAGGGCCACCGACACGATGACCCACTCTCACAAATATTCATCTCTCTCATAATTAATTATTTGATGTAATACATGTATTAATATATATATATTTATTATATATATATATTTATAGTATATATATATTAATATATTAATATTATATATATATATATATATATATATATATATATATATATTATTATTTATGAATTATTAATATAATTATATATTATATATATATATATAATATATATATATATATATATATATATATATATATAGTAGTATATATATATATTAGGGAGTTTGTATGAAAAAAAAAAGGTTTTTTAATTTGTTTTTTTTATTGTAAAAAACGGTTTTTTTTATTTTTTTAAAACAAAATGTTTTTTTTTGTGATTTTTTTGAGATTAAAATATAAATTATCACCTTTATATTTATATATTAACGATGAGCAAAAATGTGTAGAAACCAATATTCTCTCTGCAGCACATTCTTATGTCTCACTACACTAAAGCTACTTGACACTAATCTAAATATTCGTAACTATTTTTACGAGGCCTTATAGCTTTAACCTTATACACTGATACCTATTTTGTTATATATAGCCATGGTATTATATTTGTGTCCCTAATTAATTAAAGAATAAATAAAAACACAGTTGCTAGTACTTCAAATTTATAAGTTTTAGTAACAATAATGAGCGGGTCTTATCTTATATATTTATTAATAGAGTTATAAATACCCGGCTCTATATTTACACTCTTGTAAAATGTGAAAGTACATCCGCTGTTTCACAAGGTTTAAAATTTTCTAAAATGAAATTTTTAATTTTGCATGTCTGATCTTCAATATATAATAGCATTTTGACGACTCTATTCATTCAATACGTTATGATTACTCAAAATACTCTCTCCTACATGGACGGTGCTACGCTCTCTCTCTCTCTCTCTCCTCCTCCCTCTATGCATGACCTGGTCTTGCGCTCTCTCTCTCTCTCTCAAATTACTCAAGGTTCGTGTCGCATCTCCGCTGAATCTCTCTCTACGTGACAAATGTCGATATCGTGCGTCATGCTCAGTCTCTGCGTCTTGTTTCTCCTGTGAGGATATCGAGCACTCTCGTAACCTATCCGTGTGTTAGACTTATTGGTAAATACTTTCTCCACTTTTATTTGTCAAAACGTAAATAATATTTCAATATAAGTTACTTAGTAACTGTTTGGTTTGATATATAGGTAGAGATTCCTAAATAGTATATATCTTATACGAGATTGTACTCGACAAAGTGATTAATATTGTAGTTTACGTAATGAATTATACTGTGTTGGTCGTAAGTAAGCGAAGTATGTATTTATATAAAGTATTACCCCTTGTATTCATTTGTGTTTAAGTAACTTGTACAGCTGAGGTGTTTGATAAATGTGCAGTTCTCACCTCGCGTAATCATATTATGTGATTATAGTATCTATGATAAAAACTAGGTTAGTGGGTACATCATATGAGATGGTATAGTAAGAGATAATGAGTGATATACTAGGAGGAAGAGTTAGGTGAGGGTAATAAAGTGTTAATGAATGAGTTCGAATGAAAGTTATTTATGCATATTAGGTGAATCAATCTATAGGTTAAAATTCAAGCGATAGTAATGTATAAAGATTACGCTCTGCATATGGTATAATAATCAGTCAAAGTTTAAAGAATACTCGTTGAAACCTAATAGCTGGAAAACTACCCAATAGAAAGTACTCGAAGCCGAATGATTTAAGCATATTTATTATATTGCAAAATAAAGTCATGTGTGTGTGCTAAAGTAGGGTAATAGATAAGAATGTACGACTATTGATATGTAGGATAGGAGAATATAATTACAAAGTTAGATGATCTAATAGACAGTGATTATAATAATATTATAGTATAAAAAAAAAGTCTATATTAGTGGTATTATTATTATTATTGAATAGTACTAAAAGCAAATAGATAGAAGTTTATTCAATAAGTAAAATAGTATATATAGCATGGTAATATATTATATTAAGGAGAGTAATAAAAAGTAAAATGCTAAAAGATATTGAGTTACATACGTAATAGTAAGAAATGAAAGTAATAAGTTAGTTTCAGACTACCGGGATGTAGACAATCCTGTATGGAAGCGAGGTAAACGGATGACTGAGTAGAGCAGAGAGAGCGCCATTAAGCGAAGGGTGGCCGAATATCACTACAGTTCCGCGTACTCCCTTATTGAGGGTATAAAGTAACGTCTAAAGCAAATTTCCCTACCTTAGAGGTCTTAAAAAAGCAAATCTTAAGAATAGATCAAGGGCAGTAAGCAAACTGCTCAAATAATGAATAGGGATTATGGTTTTTATTATATAGACTGTATTGATAATATGGGAGTGTGTGAAGGGGAGTGAATATATAGGTACATAATATAGGAACTCACTTCGAATTCATAGTCTGTATAATATTGGCAGTAATTGAAGAGGTGATTACTGACTGTGTGGTGGTTTGATGGTGAATTAGCAAGAAGGAAAATAAATAAGGTAATTTTACCTTATGTATATGGGAAATATAGACGTAGTTAGTCCTTTCTGTCATAAAAGTGAAATGAGAGCCTGATAATGTGATTTAGTATACTGATATGTTTAAAGAAGTGTAGACGTAGTTATCTCCTGAAGTTAATATGGTAATTCATGTGAGCATATGTATAGATGATATACTAATTAACTGGTAGAAATGATCAAAGTGAGAACTTCACGGTGACAAATAGTTTATATTTGATAAAATTTGATTAGAAATGTTCGCAAATTAATAAATAAAAGTACTGTAGTTATATTGGAGTATAATATTAGTTATATATAATTCGATAGTGAGGTAATTGAAGTAGTGAGAGCTAAGTAATAGTAACCTATATATTATAAATTATATGAAACTTGGTAGGTTATTATATATATATATTACAATGGATATATATGATATATAAATGAGGTAATGAAATCATTTTCCTTATACTATATATAGTATAGAATTATATAAGTTTATATTGTATGATATGTAATTAATAGGGTCGCGATATATTTCCTTATAAGAACAAGATTTCATAGGAATAGTAATTATATATATATTCGTATAGCTAGAGTGTAACTTGTAAATTATTGCAAAATTGTAGTTGTGAATAAAATATAGTATAAATTAGAGTGCGTTAAGGTGGTTTGGGTAAGTGAAGAGTGTGATGTGTGTGTGAGATATCAGAAGACTCCTTGAAGCTCAATAAATATATAGAGAAAATGAGGTAGAGAAAGTATATGAAATTTAATATGTATTTAAGTATTATGGAATATTATTGCAACAGGTATATTAATTGATATAATCGAGTTATTAATAAAGGAAGCTCCCTATGTGAGCATGAGTGATGTTCTTATGATTATATTTAATGTATGTTATATGGTGATGGTAGGTATATTCTTAGTATATAGGAAATCAATAAAGAAATTGCTATATGACGATAAGTGAGGCGTGATTGTTAAGAATATTATATATCGTAGTTAGTCTCAAAAGAATGATTGGTATATATATATTTATATTTTGAAGTTATTTATATATAGTCAGGTTGAGAGTTATGATAGGTCAGATGCAGTGTGTCTTAGTGTTTTTATTGATATTCTTCCGTATTTGTTGAATTATAATTTCGTACTGTGTCGATGAGATAAATTAAAATGCTCATGGCGCATATTGAATAATGAAAGTGTGAAGGTTATGCTCAGTGAAGTGATAAATATGGTAAATATATGTTAATTTGTGTTGAAGAATATTCAGTTCTTGTACATAATATTTGACATTAGGCCAATGGCATGGAGAATGGCAATTAAGTATGAGAAGCGAGAGCAGAGCGGTGCCCTTCTCTATATAATGCGCGGTATGCATACTTTCTGTGGTGTGTTTGATGAGAAAATAGGCCACTAAATTAATCGTCATAGTGAAAGTTTGAAGAGGGGTAAATTTACGTATAGAGGACGGAAGAGGAAATTTAAGTGACATATATTCCAAATAGCGATTCATGTTTTATGATAGTGTTTAAAAAGGAGGGTTGAAAGTAAACGTAGATAAGAGTAGGGTTGTGGTGAGGTTTGTGAGTTGTATGGTTGAGGACATCCTCTTAGTGTGTATTATTTAAGTAAGAGTAGATGTGTAAGGAAGAGAGAGAATGTAGGATAAGAAGAGAGAAGACACAGGAGTTGCGGGATAAAAGGAGTAATCTTTTGAAGAGTATATTGACTAAAAGAGTGTATGAGTATAATATTATGAATATTTAGAGTACGTACGTGCGAATTAAGAAAGATAAGATTTCTGGAAATAATAAAATCAGTTTTTCTGTGTGCTCAAATTTGCCAGTAGTCTGTGGCTGTGAGTTTACTCTTAATCAGTACTTTTGTCACAATTTTTAAAATACTTACCGTTAGTAAAGTGATTATGTGCATATGGGATTGGTTAACTTTATTTTCATTTGTGTTTTTTGAGCACATGTGTATCTTTAACATAGGAATCTCTGGATTTTGGGATATGACTATTTATGTCTTATCCTTGTGTCTTACAATTATGATGACCAATAAAATATCGTAACGATATTTGTGGACAAACTTCCATGAGAGTTTGATAGTAGCAATAAGAGAGCAGAAACATAATAACACGTCTAAATAAAGTGTCTATCCAATGCTTATTATCAAGTACCATTGGGACAATCTTATTAGGCGTGAACATAGCTTATTGGTATGTGAGTCTGATAGATATGATAGAGAAATGGGTTTAGGATCCAAAATCAAATCACATCATAGAAAGAATTTGCCTTTGTGAATTTTTGATACGAGAAGAGAGATAAAATATTTTGACATATATTCTCACGGAAGAATGTATATAATGAAATGAGAGTATTTATGTGTTGTCAGACTCGCGATTTGGATGTCATGTAGTGAAGATATGTAGAACTCGCATACGATTGTGGTTTTAAGCGATAGGTAATTTTATAGTTGGCGAGATGTATATGTTTTGGATAATTATATCCGATACCGGTTATACTATGGTAGAGCTATTACGATTAAGTAACAAAAGTTTGACCTGTCTAGTAACTTTATACGGAATGTTCTGTCAAGGCACAGAAATTTGTGAGTGATTTTGGTCACACTAGAGGGCGAGTATATAAATGATGATGAGCTAATAATAGGCCGAGAAATTGGGGGCTATTATTAGGTCTGGAGTATTATTCTAGGATAGGTGTATTATGTTGTTGTAGAGTCCCACCTGGTGAGTCCAAGTGTACCTATTAGTATATATAAGTAATATACTATCTAATATTTACCTTTCGCTGAAGCAACGTCTCCTTTCCTCACACAAATGTAACGGGTGAGAGTCCCGGCTCGGCACAATCAACACGGAACCAACATTCATTTCATGGGAAGACCCATCAACAGCTAAAAGATGTCTCCGCCGAAAGTCCCCTTCCCCTTGCATGATTCTCCATTAAATCCCTGATATATGTAGGTTGGAGTTTATTTACTGACTTGAGTTGATGCAACGTATCGAAAATAAGTCTATTCATTACTAATTATGGGCTACAGAGGGGGGGAGGGGTAAAGCTGGGCTTTCTAAGGGTATATATATACTTATTATGTATATAATTATTTAATAATTTATTATTTCGTTTAGCTAGAGCAGTAACTTATTCTACCACCATATAAATAAATGATATATATAACCTCCATATCAATGTGACTATAGTATATATTATATATAATATATAATATAATTTAATATACTATATATATATAGTGTATATTATTATTAAATAGTTAATATTATATATACTATCATATATATATATATATATATATATTATATATTATATAGTATATACATAATTATTTCTATAAATATTAATAATATATTATAATATAATATATATATTATATATTTATTATATATTAAATATTATTTTTAATTTGATCATATTAGGTAATTAATATAAATTCTAGTATTAATTAAATATTAATATATATATATTTATATAATAGTATATTACTTACTCACTCATTCAAAAATTAAATAAT
>JABUQX010072455.1:5000-7500 GCA_015478945.1 Trachelipus rathkii
TTTCACAATTTCCGTTGATGATACCCAAGTCCATAATTGTTTTGTTGAGCTTCGCTCATGCATTGGGATCTCTTGAATATATCGGGTTGAGGCCCCAGTTGTTGATCCGAACTTACATTCGAAAACACCTCTCAACATGACTTCAAGAATATGGTGGCGGCAAGCTAGGTAAAGCAGTTCTCTACCCAAGATGTTTTCCAAAATTGTACAAGCCCCTTTGAGCCTTCCTGTGTTTGATGCAGTAGTGGCGAAACACATTGCCTTGAGAGTATGGGGCATTCCTTGAGAACACTCATAAAACAGCCAGGGCTTGTTCTTCACCAGTGCCCTTGTCTGCTACAGGAACTCCTAGCAGTTGTTCATTTTCACCATAAGAAATTAAAACAGCTATTCGTTCTTTCTGCTCTGTCTTTAGAACGTCTGGTAGAAGTTTTCCGTCCCAATGAACTACAACAGCTTCCTTCTCTGGTATATAAATTCGTTCCAAGATCTTCTCAGTGTATTTTTCTCTGAATACTTTTCGCCTTTCATGGATGGTGGTTTTTGACATTTTGAACTCCTCTGGATTCTCCCCAAGTGCTTCTATGGTAACTATGAGTATTCGTGTGGCATTTCTGTCAGATACCTTACACCGATCCAACAACAGAGATAGTTTCATGGTTAAAATTTCCCTAACGCCACGCTTCATCCTTTTGCTATGAGATGGTCCAGTAAGTTTCTCGGTTTCTTGAGAAATACAAACGTCCATTGGCAGCACATCCTCGATATCTTCATCGCATGTGTTTTCCTCTTCATCATTGTCCTCATCTTCTTCATCATCAGTCTCTATGAACAAAAGAAAAGAAAGAAAAGGACCAAATTAATTTTGAAAATAGTTAAGTTACGTTGCTTATCTTGTTTTGTTGGTGCTTTTGTAAAAACTAAACAATAAAACCAGGGGACGTAAACGTACCTAGCAAAAGATCAATATTCAAGCAAAAATAAAAGAATCTTACCTATGTCGAATAAACATTCCGCTTGAATTTGCTCGTTCATTTTCGCAAGTTCCTTTTGTAGTTTTCTTTCTTCAGCTTGAGCTAACTTCGTCAACTCCAAGCATAGAGCCTGCCGACCCTTTTCCCGTTGTTTCAAAAGACTCCTTTGTCTTCTTCTTATTTCAACAAAGGTCAAGGCATCTTGAATGGGCGATTATCAAAAAGATAATAATCTACCTTTGAGGTTGAACTTCTTTGATTTTGTTTCTTGCAGAGCTTCTGATTGTTTATATTGGTCCTTTTGTACATTTCTCCACTCTGCGTGAAGTTTCTCTAACTTAGTAATAGCATCTTTCACATGTTTTGTAGGAATCCGAGCTTTTCCCCAGTAAACAAGAACTTCTTGTATGGTAATTCTTGCTGAATCTCTTAGATTCAGCAAATTGTAGTACGCAAATTGTAGAACAAAGTGGCCAAAACTTGACGATTGGAGGGCAATTTACAACCGGTTATCTGGTGAGCCGGATAGCCTACAATGGAAATTTTAATCTTGGTTCTTGCTTCTTATGACAGGGTGGAAAGCATTCTTTTACTATTTTATTTTAATCTTGAAAAAATTAATATTCATTACAACGAATATTGGTTTCAGAAATTAGATGTAAAATTAACAAAACAAAAGAAAAAAAAAAAGCTCCTTAAATCTAAATTTACATGAAAATGATATAATGATGATGAGGCTGTTATAGCTGGGTTCGACTAGAAGTAGAAATAAATATATATATAGAATATAAATTAGTTACAATAATATTGCCTTTAATTTGAGACATAAATCATGAGAAAATAATGAGGGGTTCCGGAGATACGGCCCCAAAACGTCGCTAGTCAGCCCCAAAAACGCGTTTTTTGTAACTTTGAGCGCACAGCGGCAAGGGTTCACATACTCAAATCGTGCTCAAAATTTAACTACCTTAAAATCTGGAGAGGCTGATCACTTTGTGGGGTTCCCGTTGACAAAATTCCAACATCAATTTTTTACGGTCACCCTAATATATATATATATATATATATATATATATATATATATATATATATATATATATATATATATATATATATATATATATAATATATATATATATATATAATTATAATATATATATATATATATATATATTATATATAATATTATATATATATATATATATATATATATATATATGCGTGGGTGAGAAAGAATTCCGACAACGTATGTTCCCAGAACTCAATGTTCTGCGTTTCATAAGAGGCAACTAAAGGAATAGAGGGAGACAAGTAGCGCTTTCGAAGCTATCAGATTACCTCCCATTGGGTATTTGGGGTGTAGAGTACATTCCATGACACTCCAGTGTTTAATGGTTTGCCCCTGTTGCGTTCATATCCACATTTTTCTCACACAGGAGTAGACTCTCCATATCACATAGAGACCATAAAACACTACTACTATTACTACAGACAACATCTTTTTTTTTAGTATATTCCTGTGTTTG
>JABUQX010072455.1:40000-42500 GCA_015478945.1 Trachelipus rathkii
TCTTTTTGGTGAATTTAATATTACTACACACATACCTCTCTCTCAACAGAACTCAAATCACCTTCCTACCTTAAATTATTATTATTATTATATATTATTTATTATTATGTATTATTATTATTCATTATTCATTAATTATTATTATTATTATTATTTATTATTATTATTATTATTATTATTATTATTATTATATTATTATTACTATCATTTATATTATTTTATTTATATTTTTATTATTATTATTATGTAAATATTGATTAAAAATATTAATTTATTATTAATATAATTCATTATTATTTATTTTATTTGATTATTATTATTAGATTATTATTATTATTTTTATTATTTTTATTGATTACTTATTATTTATATATTACTTAATTGATACTTATTATTTATCGTTTAATCTATTATTGTTATTATTATTGATATTATATTATTATTATTATTATGTAATTATTATTATTATTCTTATTATTATTTATCTATTTATTATTTTTATTATTATCTATTATTATTATTGTATTGCAATATTATTATTTATTATTATCTATTATTATTTTTGTCGTTCTTATTATAATCATTTATTATTTTTACTTTTAAAACTATTTTCGTTTAGATACTTAACTATTATTATTATTTTATTATTAAATTGTTTATTATTATTATTAATGACATATTTGATTATTATTATTATTAATTAATATATTATTATTATTATTATTGCCATTATTATTATCTATTTTTATTCATTATTATTTATATATTATTATTATTATGATTATTATTATTATTATTATTAATGTATTATTTTTTATTATTATTAATATTATTATTAATTATTATTAGTATTTATTATTTATATTATTATTTTATATTAATATTATTTATATTATTATTATTAATTATTATTATTATTGATTAATTATTATTATTATTAATATTATTATTATTATTTTAATTATTATTATTATTATTATTATTATTATTTTATTAATTAAATTATTATTATTATTATTATTATTATTGTTTTGTCGTTCGTTATTATTATTATTATTATTAGTAATTAATATGTTTATATATATATATATATATAATAGTCTTATATATTTATATATGTATATAAGTGGTTATAATATATATATATATATATTATGAATTATATAATATTTATCTAAGTAAAATATATATATAGATATTATTATCACTAATATACGGTATATATATATATTAAATCATATAATATGATTTATATATATACTAGTATAGTAATTATTTATTATTATTTTATATTTCATATATATATATTATCTTTATATATACTTATATCATATAACTTATCATTATATATATATTAAAAATATATATATATATATTTTATATTATATATATTGAATAATATATTTGCTATTATCTATATGCGATATATATTATATTATTAATATAATATATTATATATATAATAGTATATATATATATATATATATATATATATTATATATATATACAGGGTGATTCAAACACCTCTGCGACAAACTCAGAGGGCTGATAGATAGAGAAAACGATAAGGAACATTTATTGTTGAATAACCCTATGTTGTACTGACGCTCGTTTTCAAAAGGTACGGAACGCTTGAAGGTACACTAGTTTATGTTGTGTGACGCGTTGCATGTAGGTTACCGACGATTTAGGTTACTCGATTTTAATGTGTTTTGTGGCGTGCGTCTGTGTGTAACGCTTAACGTCCTTCCGGAAACACGTGGCAATCACTTTTACCGTTGCCCATTCAATCGTTTGATCTCAGTGACAGTGTAGGCATCGATTACGATTGGATCACTACACTCTTCCCGAGTTTAACCGACCATAATAATGGGTTACAGGTGGCGGCGAACGGAAATGGACGAATGAGCTCACCTCAATGTACGGCGGAACGGTTTTTTCCATACAGAAATCACCTCCACCACACAATGTTTGCTCGCCTTCATCAACGCCTTCGAGATAATGGGACGCTTCGTCCCGGTGCATGGTGGAAGACCACGTAATCGAGGATCCTGCGTTGAAGAGAAGAAGATGCTTGAGAGAGTCGGCCAACGACCCCGTCGTCTAGCACACGCGTCATTGCCCAGTGCCATGGGTTCAAAATCAAGTCGCTTCTGTGGTTCGGGTCTTCGCAAGGAGCAAAAGCCATCCATGCATACCACTCTCAGACAAGTACAGGACGAATTCGCACCCGTGTGCGATTTGCCCTGTGGTTTCTTGCAACGGAGCATCGAATATGCCTGGCCTTTCCTTTGCTCTACACTGCAATGTTGTTTACCTCGATGGAGGGTGTGTTTCACACGTGATTGGATACTTCGAATCAGCAGAAAACAGCCCGACATATGGGACGAGGAACAATCCGCACGACAATGTTCATCAGAGTTCAACCACGTGCGAAATTTACCTTGTAAACATCTGGAGTGGAAAATTCTTGGGGATCTTATCCTGTCTGGGAACCACT
>JABUQX010072457.1:10000-12500 GCA_015478945.1 Trachelipus rathkii
AAGATCGATCGTTTCTATAATATTAACTCGTGCTAAGCACGAGCAGCACGAGTATAGGAGTCACCTCTGATATATATATATATATATATATATATATATATATATATATATATATATATATATATATATATATATATATATATATATATATATAATATATATATATATATATATATTTTTTTTTAAAAATAAACACTGCTAATCATTTCCCTACATTAGCAAAATGGAGTTGGTTTCATAGAGGAATGCAAGCTTGACTAAAGTTGAAAATCTTTACATATAAACTTAAACATTTCTAATTTCAGATTAAATTAAAATTTAATTAAAGATTTAACCTTAATATCAAAACTAGTATTGTCCTGTATTATATAGTATACCTTCATTACTTTTTATAAATATCTAATTTGAAAAGTAAAATACGCAATAGGTATATTTCATGAAAATTGTTCTTCCGCTATAGGCCTCTACTTCTTCTCTTGTATAATTAATTATCTGACCTCCTTCCCTATTACTCCTGAGTCAGACAAAATGTACCCATCATCCAAACGCGCCTGAAAAATACACACATTTTGCTTAAATGTTATTTTATGAAAAAAGAAAACTGCTTAAAATTTCTAGAAGTAAAAAAAAATATCGTTGATTCGATACTGAAAATAAAATATCGATATATCGATATATCGGCTGAAAAAATATCATCGATATTTTTTCGATACTATCGAAAAAATATCAATATCGATATATATCGGTCCTCTTGCGGCATCCCTACATTTTCTCTGTCTGCAGTATTTTGTTTCGCACGAATCTGATGAGCTTTTAGGGTTTCATCTAAAGTATATATATTTATGTATCGGTGCAAGTATTGCGAAGATACTTTAAATACCTCTAAATTTTTTTAATTTTCTGTACTGTTATGTATTAATGAATGTATCAATGTGGCTGGGAATGTAAAAATTATATTGATATTATTGTGTAATTTTGATAGGAGTTGTTGGGAATAACCAAGGTATATGAATTGATGATAAACAAATGTTATTTATCCATTAAATTAAATGGGGTCGGGGGAATCTAATGAAATGATGGCTTAGTGCATGCCATTTATTTAGGGCCGTCCGGGAATACGTGTAACAACAGTTGATTTATTAAACTAATTAGGATATGCGGGAAAACAAACGTTTGTACATTGAAGAATAAAATTTATAAAAAAATTAAAAAAAAAAATGGGACGAGAAAGAGAAATAGCCTGAGTACCGTTGTTCCAAATTTATATATGGAATTTTACGAAACCAGTCTATTGACTATCCATATCATATATATATATTTATATATATATATATATATATATATATATATATATATATATATATATATATATATATATATATATATATATATATATATATATATATATATATATATATATATATATATATATATATATTGAAAATTAAATTAAAATAAAAACGAACAAAAATTATAAAAAATAAATTTAATTTTCTGAGAGAGAGAGAGAGAGAGAGAGAGAGAGAGAGAGAGAGAGAGAGAGAGAGAGAGAGAGAGAGAGAGAGAGAGAGATTCTTGAAATACTTATACTCCGGAAAGAAAGAAAAGGAGTTTCGACCAAAAAATGTACCTAATATTACGTCATACCTATAGGCCTTAAGGGTTTAGAGGAATTAAGTTTTTAGCAATTTTTTTTCAGTGAGAAAAGTAATATTTTGAAAAAGTTGCATTCTAACTTTGTCTTGATTAAAATATGAGACTCGACACCTTTTCATTCCTCTATTTTTAAATTATCACCAAAATACATTTTCAAGTAATTTTTTCTTTCGGTACATTCGTAAATAAAGGTTCTGAACTTTTCTATTCTTTTCTCAAAATAATTTCAGCAACTTTCCTGTTCTATTTTACGTCCAAAGTTACATCTCTTATTCCTCCTAAAAATAATTAAAAGTGCTTGGCTTTGATTTTGACTATGGCACTTTTCGGTTTAGCCCCAAACCGAAAATGGTCATAATTTTCTTAAAATTCATCCGATTTTAATTAACCATATTAAAAAGCAAACCGCAGCTTTTCCCGACCACTAAAACGTCGATTCAGGAGTCTCTATTAATTTACTTTATATTTACATTTGAAGAGAAACTATATTTTTGACATTTAGGAGAGTTCACGTCCTATAAATTTTATCGAATAGTTGCATATACAAAAAAAAATAATCTAAATAAAAAATATTTCTCCCTAACTACAAAAGCTCTGAAATTTTTATGTTGATCAGATGACCAGAAAAAAATTACCGTTATTTTTTATTATTCATAACCAAAATAAGTTGCCTTCGGAATTGGATCCCTGTTGGCATCTGGTTTCAAAAATTAGTAATAAAAATGAAAAAAATAAATTATGATTATTATTATTATTATTATTATTATTATTATTATTATTATTATTATTATTATTATTATTATTATTATTATTATTATTATTATTATTATTATTATTATTATTA
>JABUQX010072457.1:17500-20383 GCA_015478945.1 Trachelipus rathkii
AATTATTAATATTTATTATTGAGTGCAAATTTTGTTATTGTTATTATTATGATTCATAGGTTAATAAACAAATTGAAATATAAAGCATATCCTTATAATATTATTTAATTATATATTAGGTAGTTAGTTTAGTTAGATTAGTTATTATTGATTATATCGATTATGGAATATGGTTATTATTATTATTATTATTATTATTATTATTATTATTATTATTATTATTATTATTATTATTATTATTATTATTATTATTATTATTATCATTATTATTAGCAGCAGCAGTAGTAGTATTAGTAGTAGTAGTACTAGTAGTAGTAGAAGTAGTAGTAGTAATATAGAAAACATAATATATCTCCTTAACGTCAATAAAAGGAAGCATCGTTTTATAAGAGCGATCATTACGAATAGAATCCTATTAGGCACCATTCTTCTTATTATCTATTATGATTATTATTATTATTATTATTATTATTATTATTATTATTATTATTATTATTATTATTATTATTATTATTATTATTATTATTATTATTATTATTATTATTATTATTATTTATTTATTATATATTTGAGATATATTCTTACACTATTTTAAGCAATTGTATTAGTTGAATTTATTTTTTTTTTATATATATTTACGTTATTACTATAAATTTCAACTAATCATAGTGACTTAAAATCAGTATTGATAAAATAATCAATAGTTTTAAATGTTATAAAATATATTGAAATATTATTTAACTTTAATCTATTTTTACTTTAGTTACCCAATAAATAAGCCTGAGAATCGTTTTCTCTGAATTGAAATCATTAATGAAAATATTTTTGATGAGTAACATTAAAAAATATATTTTAGAAATTATTTAAATTGTTCTGTGATAGATATTATTACATTGGTGAAAATGAAAGTAAATGTTTGTTTTTAAATGGTTTACATTCAATGTTGTAGTTCTGAAATTTTATATATTTTATTTTTATATTAATAAAACTCTTACCATATTTTAATTTTTGTGAATATTTTGTATAGCAGTTTTCCATTAATTTAATTCCTAACTTGTTTTTGTTATATTGGGTTGTAAACAATGTAGAATGTTTCTTGTGTCATGCTGTCATTGTCTGATAAATTCCAATAAATATCTTATGGGGAAATAAACAAAACTAAAAGTTTTAAAACACTCATTTTATGATTTGCTGTTTGAATATTATTTTCTCAAATATCTGAATTTAAAACAACATTTTTTTATTGCTCATTTATTATTAATAATTCTATTTATAATTTTAATTTTAATTTTTTAATCAATTAATTTTAATAAATTATATACATTTCAATTTTGTCTGAAAATAATAAATCTCTTTACAAAAAATGAAATGTTATTACGTATGTATGTAGATCCCGGCAATGATCGTATTCCGAAGTCAACTTTTTTTGATTATGAATAATGAAAAACAGCGATTATTTTTTTTTCTGGTCTTCCGATCAACATGAAAATTTCAGAGCTTTTGCAGTTGAGGGAGATACACAGTTTTTATTTAGATCATTTTTTTGTATACGCAACATTTCTACAAAATTTATAGGACGTGAACTTTCCTAAATGTCAAAATATAGTTTTTCTTCATAGGAAAGTTGCATAAATTATTGCGAAGAAAGAATAGGAAAGTTCAAAAACTTTATGTGCGAATGTGTATCGAAAGGAAAAGCTACTCTATAATGTATTTTGGTGGTAATTTAAAAATGGAGGAATGAAAAGGTTGTCAGAATTTCATATTTTGATCAAGACAAAGTTAGAATGCAACGTGTTCAAACTATTGCTTTGCTCAATGAAAAAGGTTGCTAAAAATTTCATTCCTCTAAGCCCTAAGGCTTAAAAGTCTGACGTAATATTAGTTACATTTTCTGGTGGAAATTCCTTTTACTTATTTTCTTTTATTGCAAGAATCTCTCTCTCTCTCTCTCTCTCTCTCTCTCTCTCTCTCTCTCTCTCTCTCTCTCTCTCTCTCTCTCTCTCTCTCTCTCTCTCTCTCTCTCTCTCTCTCTTTCAAAAGAAAATCAAATTTATTTTTAAAATTGAAGAAGCAACAAAACTTTTTGTTCGCTTTTTTATTTTAATTTGATTTTCAATTTATTTAAATATATATATATATATATATATATATATATATAACATATATATATATATATAGCATACTACTACCTATACATATATATATATATATATATATATATACTTAACATATATATATATATAACTTTAATAGCGCTGCTATATATAATATAGCACTGATTATGATATATTAATACATCGGTGCAAGTATTGCGAAGATACTTTAGGAACACCTCCAGATTTTTTGACATTTGTTGTACTGTTATGTATTAATGAAAGTATCAATGTGTCTGGGAATGTAAAAATGATATTGATATTATGTAATTTTGATAAGGGGAAACCCATATTTGAAATTGATTTAGTATTCGGGATTACAATGACATTAAGGGGACGATTGTAGGTGATTGGACTATGGCTACTATAAAAATTAGGGTTTGCTTTGATACTGAATTGAACTGAACTGCTGGGAATAACCAAGGTATATAAAGTAATGATAACCAAATGTGATTTCTTCATCCAAGAAAATGGGGTCGGTGAATCTAATGGAACAGGAGAAAGTCTTGTGTGTGATGTTTTGTTTCATTTATTTAGGGTCCTCCGGGAATGCGTGTAACAACAGTTGATTTATTAAACTAATTAAGATATGCGTGAAAACAAATGTTTCTACGTTCAAGATTAAAATTTATAAAAGAAAATTGGGACGGAAATGAGAAATAGCCTGAGCCCCGTTGTTGCAAATTTATATATGGAATTTTACGAAACCAGTCTAGTGACTACCATT
>JABUQX010072458.1:0-10000 GCA_015478945.1 Trachelipus rathkii
CTATTAGATCTATTGATCTATATCTATTGATTCAATCAATTTTGTAAAAAAGTTATTTAAGGGTGTGCCCTTAACCCATTATGTGTACTATAAAAATTATTTATTTTTTTATTTCTTAAAACTTTGTTTACCAAAAATTATCTTCATTTTTATGTTATAACTTAAATAATTGCAGTGTTTAACATACCCTAAGCAGTAATCCAGTAAAATCAGTAAATCAGTAAATCAGTAAATCAAACGTCCTTCCAACCACCTTCCTATCCTTCATGATCTGATGATCTATTGATCTATTATCTATTGATTTCAAAGTCATATTTTGTATAACATATCTCAAAACTTTATTTATTTTGTTTTTTCTTTCTTTAAACATTATTTTTTACTATAAAAATTTATCTATTGTTTTATTTCTTTAAACATTTTGTTTACAAAAATGTTCTTTCATTTATGTTTATAAAACCTTAAAAAAATTGCATTTACATACCCTAAAGCAAGTAAATCAGTAAATCGTAAATAGTAATCAGTAAATCAGTAAAATCAAACTGCCCTCCATACCTTCCTACCTTCCATATATGATCCATTGATCTATTGATTCAATCATATTTTGTATAACATAACACAAAAAACTTTTATATTTGTTTTGTTTTTCTTTAAACATTATGTTTTTACTATAAAAATTTATTAATTTTGTTTTTCTTAAACATTGGTTTTTACTAAAAAATTTATCTTTTTATGTTTATAACCTTAAAAAATTGTATTTTACATACCCTAAAGCATAAATCAGTAAATCAGTATCAAAACCACCCACTCTATCCTCCTAACCATTCGTGATCTATTGATCTATGATCTATTGCATCAACTCATATTTAGTATAGCATAACAAAAACTTTTATTATTTTGTTTTTTCTTTAAAACATTTTGTTTACTAAAAAATATCGTTTAGTTTATACTAAAAATATGATTTATACTTACCCTAAAAATCAGTAAATCAGCTAAATCATTAATTCAAACCACCCACTCTATCCCTCCTACCCATTCGTTATCTATTGATCCTATTGATCTATTGATTCATTGATTCATGTCATATTTTGGGTATAACCTAACATAAAAATAAATTCTTATGTACTATTCAACGAATATATGCTAACTAGCCAAAGTTTTCCATTAATAAAAGCTAACATAACATCACCTGAACTAAGAATAAAATGTACAACAACAAACCTAGCATACCTTAAGCACGAATAAACAGCTAACATCAACAAAGTTTCCAGCAAACTAACAAACCAGTTAAAGTAACTAACATAGCATAACCCCAAAAACGTAACTTATTCACACTTTGTTCAAGCACATCTCTAACATATCAATGTTAATTTTACATTAACATTGAATATTTAACAAAAAATTTATTCATAACCTGTCTAATTATCATTACAACCCTACGAATATATGCAAACGTAACAAATTTTTTACAATTAATAAAGCTAACATAACATAACCCGAAATTAGAATATAAGCTACCCAACGAACCAAACCTAAACATACCTCAACGAAATAATCGGGCTAACATTCACAAAGTTCCATAACTATCAAAGGCTGAAGTACTAACAAACACATTACAAAAACTCCAATGTATCCAACTTTTCCAAACATACCACAACACTTAAAGCATATATCTAAACCAAAATCTCTTAACAAATCATGACCAATTCTATCCAAAGATACCACATCTTTAACTAAGAAGGACATACCCTTCATCAAAGGTCTTCGCATTATCAAAAATAACATCATTTGAACTATGAATAAACTTGTACATAGCCAAAATTCCAGTCAAACATTATAAAATAACCTAACGATCATACAGATCAACGAATAAACCCTAACATAAAAACTTTTTTTATTTTTATTACTTATTAAATTATTTATAAGTTTGTGATTTACATTTATACTTTACTTAAACTTAGGGTATTACCATTTTTTATTTTATTTATTTAAAAATATCTTATATATTGTTTTAAAAACTTTTATTTATTTTTCTTATTTCTGTTTAAAACATTGTTTTAACTAAAATTTATTTCATTTATTCTATACTTAAAATTTTTTGCATTTTTTACATACCCCCTAAGCAGTTAAATCATAAAATCAGTTATCAAACCATCCCAGCCCACCCTCCTACCATTCCTATCAATTGATCTATTGAGCTATTATATATTGATTCAACCATTATGTATGTAAAAACATGTTTTAACATACCTAAAAGGAGTAAATCTGCTAATCAAACCAACCGCCCCCACCCTTCAATCATCAAGTATATATATATATATATATATATATATATATAATATATATATATATATAATATTAATAATATATATATAATTAAATATATATAATATATATATATATATATATAAGACCATAAACAAACTCACCAAATTATTACACACGAATAAACGGCTAATATTAATAAAGGCCTTACTTAACTACAGTAAGATAGCCTAACATTAGCAAACTTATACTTATTCACACTTTTTCAAACATACTCTAAAATATTAAATCCCAATTTCATATAGCGTTGAATATTATAGAACTAAAACAGAAAATTAACCCTACCTAACCTAAACAGCATACAGCATTCATTAAACAATGTAAACTAAAAATTAGAAGTTTAGCTTACCGCTGAAAGTCAGCACAAAATATTATTATTATTCATTATATATTCATTTTATGTATTTTATTATTTATTATTATGTATTATTATTATTATATTCACAAAATCTCACGACACCCAATAACGTCTGCGACCATATCGCTTGCATGTTCACAACTAAAACATAGGTCTGTAAAATGCTCTCTACCTGACATCTAAACATACGCAATCTTTAACAAAGAACAAAAGTTCGGTTACAACATCTTGTATCCTCTTGACTGAGGTCTAAAAGAACTGAGGAAAACAAGCCTATCAAAAGCTGTTGGGAAAAAGATAATTAGTTGAACAGGAAATAAAAAACCAAAAACGGTATCAATTACTTTAACATACCTGTCTGGTTCTAACAATGGTATGAAGCGGTTCAACCACTTACAGAGTAAAAAATTCTAGCTATAAAACATGTATTCAAACACACGTACACATACACACATCACACACACACAAATATATATATATATATAGTAGAGTATAAATATGGTTTAATAATAAGATATATTTCATCAATTTGTAAGATATGAATATAAAGATCTTCACATTGGTCGCTTTAATATTATTTTGTTTTCCGATTATTTTTCTTTCACATTTTATTAACATTTCTTTCTTATTATTTCTTTTAAGTTTTATTATTTTTTTTAATTTAATTTGTAAAAGTTATTTATTATTATTTATTTTAATTTTATTTATTTTATTATTCCCCTAGCAACAGCAAGGACACCTCGCCGCTATCCGAAAAACTACATCCAAAACGCCCATCGAGCTTAAAACCTTAGCCTTAACGTCTCCCACGTTTTCATCCTTACGCTCACACTTTCGGGATGGATAACAATTAGATCGCGATGACCCGGCGCCATCCTCTTGTGCGACAAGATATAATATATCCTGATAATTCTAAACGATATACGCAAGATATCTACAAACACTGTTAAGACTGAAAACGAATCTTAACAAAACAAAATAACAAGTAAGGGCAACAAAAACCAAAATAAATATATTTAATCCTGAAACACTGTTTCAGGGGAGACCTTTAATGAAAAGAGGGAAATTCTCCCTTCCTGTGAATTGATAATTAACGATCTCCTTTTAGCTTATCTGTGACTTGGTTAAATCTCCTCATTCTGCATAGACATATCCTTTATTGTGAAGTATCTTTATCCCTTGAACGTATTTCATTGATTGGATAAATTTATCCATATCTCGTTTAAGCGTAATTTGAACAGAATTTATATTAACTTAATAGTCATAACTCACATTTAAAACCAAGTTGCTTTACTGTTATACGTAGAAACAATTCCGTCCTCTATCTTAAAAGTTTATTCATCAAGTATAATTCCGTTTCTGTATAGCATGACCCAATCTTAACAGATATACCTCTATACAAAATATTACAATGGGAAATCAAGATCCCAAGAAGCGGAGTTTCATTCTTATATAAAAGAAAACCCTATGGATTTGAAATTTTCACGTGTATTAATCAATCTGTATACCATATTAACAAACGGATTTTATGCATACTATGAGATACCTCTGTAATCCACCACCTGCAGAAAATGTCAATACTCAAGTCTACCGAATTTTTTGAATTCACCGGAAATTATATTAGTCACAGGAAACCAAGACAATCACCTACTCCTCTCTTATTCTAAGGGTATAATTTCACTTTCACATGAATAGAGGTTCGCGTATGGAAGAGGCGTAAGGAACCCATGTATAACCTACGCTCGTAAAATCTATATTCTATGATTACACGGATAAAATATATGCAAGAGGGACGCAAAGAGTATTATTGCAAAGAAGAAACGAAAGACTGTGTAATTACGTAACTGTAGGCTCATTCTATTGTATACAGGAATATGTGCGGTTAAAAAAAATCTAAACTATGATGCTGAAAACTACATTAAAACTTCTTAAAAAATCTATGAACGTGCAAAATCATCTATCTATTAGTAAAACAATGAGCGAAAATACTTACGGCTGCTGATCCGACCCGGTAAACATACTATATATCTGAGAGATGAACTTTTACAATATGCTATCGCATGGTATTGAAAATAGAAAAACTATCTGTAGAACAACAACGCAAATGATAACCATATTTGTAAAGACTTAGAATGTTTAAATTGTTTATATTTATAAACTTGCTTGGAATATTACTTTTTATATAATATATATATATATATATATATATAAATATATATAATATATAATATATATATAATAATATATATATATAGCATATATATATTATAATATAATATATAAATATAAATATATATATATATAATTACCCTTATAATATTTTTATATAATAATATACTATAAATATTTAATGTAAAAAAATAATGTTCATGATTATTTAGTTTCTAATTATTGTAAAAATGAATTAAATGAACAAGTTGCTTGACGACTTTAAAACTTATTGCCTTATATATATATATATATATATATATATATATATATAATATACTATATATATATTATTATATATATATAATATAATATATTAATATATATATATATATATATATATAAATATAATATATATATATATAATATATATAATATATATATATATAATCTGTCACCAAGAAAGAAGCCCGGCGGGCTCACTCCCGGATTCTAATTGTATACACCGAAAAGCTTGGCAGACGTAAAGGCAGAAAACCTTGAATGTAAGCGCTAAGTTCCTAAAACCCTCGCATGGGCGTTGGATGTAGTCTCTCGGGATTAGCGGCCGAGGGTGTCTTGCTCTTCTAGCGGAACATAAAATAAAAAATAAATAAAATAAATAATAAATAAATAAATAAACTTTTAACAAAATATAAATATAAGAAGAATAATAAAAACTTAAAGAAAAAAAATAAAAAAAAATTTTATATTAAAAATGTTGAACGGAAAAAATAATCGGAAAAAACAAAAAATAATATTAAAGCGACCAATGTGAAGATCTTTATATTCATATCTTACAAATTGATAAAATATACCTTATTATAACAATATTTACTAACTCTACAATATATATATATATATAATATAAATAATATATATATATATATATCTATATATAAAATAGTATATTATATATAATACTATATATAATATAATATTATATATATATATATTTGTGGGTGTGTGTGTTAGTGCTGTATGTGTACGTTGTTTGCACTACATGTTTTATACGCATAAGGCCAAAATTTACCCTTCATGTAAGTGGTTAACCGCATTCAATACCATTGTTAGAACCAAAACAACCAGAGTTCATGTAATGATACCCTTCTCTTGTTTATTCCCCTTTCAAAACTAATATCTTTTTCCAACACGCTTTTGAGCGCTTGTTTCTCCACCTTCTTTGTAACCACCCTCTCCAAGAGGATAAAACAATTTGTACGAACCCTTTGTCTTTGCTTAAAGATGCGTAATTTAGTGTCAGGTAGAGAGCATTTAACCGATCAATGTTCTAGTTGTGGTTCTGAGGGCTAAGCATATAGCCAACTTTATGGTTGTCGCTAATCTTTGTGAATAATAAAATAATAATAATAATAATAAAATAATAAAATAATAATAAATAGATAATAATAATAATAATTAATAATAATAATAATAATATTTCTGACTTCAGCGGGAGTAGCTGAAACTTCTAATTAGTTACATTGTAATGAATGCTTTATGGCTGTGTATTAGTAGGTTTAAAATTTTCTGGTTTAAGTTCTCAAAATATTACAAAACCCCTAAGCTAAAATTGCATTAAATTTGAGATTAGGGTTTGATAAAGTGTGAAAGTAAAAGTTTTAGCTAAAATGTAGCTACTTTACTTTATTAAGTAAGGAACTTATTAATATTACCGTTTATCGTTGTGGTAAGATATGTTAAGTTTATGTCTTATATATATATATATATATATATATATATATATACTATATATATATAATATTATATTATATATATATATATATATATAGTATAATATAATATATATATATATATTATATATTGATTTATAGGAGCTGGCGTGTGGGTTTATTAGCAGATTACTTTTAGGTATGTAAAACATAGTAAATTAATAAAAATATGACTTGAATCAATATATCAATAGATCAATAGATCATAAATGTGGGTGGGTAGGGTATAACTGATTACTATTTACCTTTAGGGTATGAAAAATGCAAAAAAAATTTTAAAGTTTAGAATAAAATAAATAAATTTAGTTAAAAAAACAATGTTTTAAACAGAATAAGGAAAAATAAAAAAAGTTTTTAAACAAATATATAATTATTTTAAATAAAATAAAAAATTATAATAAAACTAAAATAAATTAATACCCAAAGTATAAATGTAAATTGAAACTTATAAAATAAAGTTAAATAAGTAAATAAAAAAATAAAAAAAATTTCTATGTAGGCTTTAATCTATCTGTATGTTCGATAGTATTTTATATATTTGATGAGAATTTTGCTAATGTCCACTTTATTCCATTAGTCCCAAATATAGTTATATTTTGATATTGCAAACACTTGATGAAGTAGTGTCAATCTTAGTTCAAGATGTAGTCTTTCATAGATTTCATTTTGTTAAGGATTTTGTTAATAATACTCTTAGCCTGTTGCTGTATGTTGCTAAGTTGAAACATTAATTTTGTTATGTGTGTTAGCTACTTCAACCTGTGATAATTATCGAACTTGTGAATGTAGCCGATTATTCATACGTGAGTATGTTAGTTGTCGTGTACCATGATATTCTAGTCAGTATGTTATGTTAGCTTTATTAATGGTAAAAAAATTTGTTCACGGTTAGCATATATCTAATCCTGCTATGATAATTAGACAATTCATGATAAATTTTTTGTTTAAAAATATTTACAATAATTAATTTTATAAATTAACATTTGATATGTTAGAGATGTGCTTGACCAAAGTGTGAATAGTTACGTTTTTTGTATGCTATGTAGTTACTTCTGTTGTTAAGGTGGAACTTTGATGAGCTGGTTATGGCTTAAGGTATGCTAGTTTGTGTTGTACATGATATTCTTAGTTCAGTTTATGTTACTTTAGCTTAAGTGACGCTAAAACTTTGTTACTTAGCCATATATTCGTTGCATCAGGTATAAAGAACTTATTTATTTAGGTTATAAAAATAGTGACAGAATCAATATCAAAGAATCAAATAACCAATAATATCACGAATGTGTAGAGGATAAGATGGCGTGGTTATTAACTATTACTGAGTTAGGGTATGTAAAAACGTAAAAGGATTTAAAATTTCCATATTCAGAATGAATATTTTCTAGCAAAAACAAAATGTTATAAAGAAACAAAACAAAATAAAATAAAAAGTTTTTGTGACAGCACATAATGAATGAATCAAGAATCAATAATCCAATAGATCAATAGATCACCTAAATTTAGAGGAATAGAGTGTGGTTATTAACTGATTTTACTAATTTACTGCTTTAGGGTATGTAAAAAATACATAATATTTTAATTATAAACATAAAAGAAATAAATTTTTAGTATAAACAAAATGTTAAAGAAAAACAAAACAAAATAAATAAATTTTATTTTAAAAAACATAATTTTAAAGAAAACAAAAACAAATAATAAAAATTTGATTATGTTATACAAATATGACTTTAATCAATATGAATCCAATAGATCAATAGATCATGATAGGATAGGAGGGTAGCTGGATACAGTTGATTACTGATTTACTATTTACCTCTTTACTGATTTACTGATACTGCTTTAGGTATGTAAAAATGCCAAATTTTTTACGTTATAAACATAAAATGAAAGAAATTTTATTAAAACAAAAATAAAGAAAAATAAAACAAAATAATAAAAATGTGTTATATTAAAAACTAAAGTTAAAGAAAAACAAACAAAATAATAAAAATATTGTCATATTATACAAAATATGACTTGAATTCCAATAGGATCAAAGATCAATAATCATGGGAAGGATAGGAAGTTTGAAGGCAGTTTGATTTATGATTTACTGATTTACTCCTTAAAGAGATTTACTGATTACTGCTTTAGTATGTAAAACTGCACTTTTTATAAATAAATATATAAAATGACCAAATGTTTTTGCAAAAAACGAAAAATTTTAAAAAAAACTGAATTAAATAAATTTTATAGTAAAACATAATGCTTAAAGAAAACAAAACAAAATAAATAAAAGTTTTTGTGTTATTTATACAAAATATGACTTAACAATAATTCAATAGATCAATAGATCAAAGGTGGCTGGAAGCAGTTTGATTTACTGATTACAGATACTGGCTTTACTGATTTACGATTACCTCTTCTAGGCGTATTGGTAAAAACTGCAAATTTTTTTAAGTTATAAACATAAAATGAAAAAAAATTAGTAAAAAACAAAATTTAAGAAAATAAAACAAATTAAATAAAGAAATAGTAAAAAAACATAAGTTTAAAAAAAACCAAAACAAAATAAATAAAAAGTTTTTTTATTTATGCAAAAATTTCAATTTTAAAAATGCAAATTTTTATATCATAAAAAAAATAAATGAAATTTTCTGGAAGTAATTTTCTTGGAGTATTTAAAAATGTAATTTTTAAGTTATAAACAAAAAATAAAAAGTTTTGAGAATATGTTATACAAAAATATGACTTGAATCAATAATTCAATAGATCAATAGATGATGGGTAGGAAGGTGTCTGGAAGGTAGTTTGATTTACTGATTTACTGATTACTGTTAAGGTAATTAAAAATGCAAATTTTTTAAGTCATAAACATAAATAAATAAAACTTTTAGTTAAAAACAAAATGTTTTCAAAGAAAACCCAACCAAAAAAAACTAAACACCTCCAGTAAAAAACAAAATCCTTAAAAACAAAACAAAAACCCAAAATAAAGAAAAGTTTTAAATATAACTTTAATTACTTAATCAATAGATCAATAGAGCATGATGGGATAGGAGGGTAGGTAGGAGGTTGATTACAATTTACTTATTACTGATTTACTGATTACGATATTTGTTACATATTTACTCTTTAGGTATGTAAAAAATCCAAATTTTTACGTTATAAACAATATACTGTACCAACAAATTAAACAAAAATAAATCAACTATTCAAAATATTGTAGATCTTTTGAATAAAAATAAATAAAACCTAAATAAATAAGTAAAATAACCATTAACTTTAACACAAAAAATATAATAGAAACTACAAATTAGAAAAAGCAAATTGTAATATTAAAATATAAGACCTAGAATTGAAACATGTCGCAATGACTTGATATATAATATAGTATATAAATATAATATATAATATATAA